>JAEMOT010003440.1:294851-459939 GCA_019297695.1 Apostasia ramifera
TTTAATATTTGCTATATTGATGTATTTTAATCGAAAATTAAAATTTGGTGATCTATTAGGGACATTTGATTGCGTCTTAATGTAATACCTATAATTACACATCTATTTATCAGTATATCGATCAATTTTAAGAGAATAGGCTCTTTTAGAGGGTGATTTATGACATATCAATGAATTTGAGTTGAAAAGTTATTTTTTGGCAACTATTCATTGAATTACATTGAATTCAAGTGGAGTACAAGCATTTAGAGTACGCTTCATTGCATAATAAGTTATTTTAACTGAATACGAGCAATTGTTTGAGTATTTAATTAGTTTTTATTGTATTTGAAGAGTATATATGCAATTTAATTTTAATCTTGTCTATATGAAGGTTTTTTAACATATTACTCTGATTACACACTTAATGTTTGCTATATTGATGTATTTCAATCGAAAATTGATATTTGGCGATCTATTAGGATTATTTGATTGTGTTTTAATATAATACCTATAATTACACATCTATTTATCAGTATATCGATTAATTTTAAGAGAATAGGCTCTTTTAGGGTCTGATTTATGATATATCAATGAATTTGAGTTGAATAGTATTGTTTTTGCAACTATTCATTGCATTACGTTGAATTTAAGTGGAGTACAACAATTTAGTGTACGATTCATTGCATAATAAGTTATTTTAACTGAATAATCGCAATTATGTGAGTATTCAATAGTTTTTATTGTATTTGAAGAGAATATATGCAATTTGACTTTAATCTTCTCTACATGAAGGTTTTTTAACATAATACTCTTATTACACAACTAATATTTATTATATTGATGTATTTCAATCGAAAATTGACATTTAGCGATCCATTAGGATTATTTCATAGCATGCGTAATTATAATACCTATAATTACGCATCTATTTATCAGTATATCGATTAATTTTAAGAGAATAGGCTTTTTTAGGATCTAATTTTTGATATATCAATGAATTTGAGTTGAATAGTGACGTTTTTGCAGCTATTCAATGCATTACGTTGAATTCAAGTGGAGTACAAGCAGTTAGAGTGCGATTCATTGCATAATATTTTATTTTAACTGAAAACATGCTATTGTGTGAGAATTCAATTAGTTTTTATTGTATTTAAAGTGAATATTTGTAATTTGACTTTAATCATATACATATGAAGGTTGTTTAATATAATACTCTGATTACACTCCTAAAATTTGCTATATTGATGTATTTTAATCAAAAATTAAAATTTGGTGATCTATTAGGGACATTGGATTGCGTTTTAATGTAATACCTATCATTACACATCTATTTGTCAGTATATCAATCAATTTTAAGCGAATAGGCTTTTTTAGAATCTGATTTATAACATATTAATGAATGTGAGTTGAATAGTGATGTTTTTGTAGCTATTCATTGAATTACGTTGAATTCAAGTGGAGTACAAGCATTTAGAATACGATTCATTGCATAATAAGTCATTTTAACTGAATATTTGCAATTGTAAGAGTATTCAAATAATTTTTATTATATTCGAAAAAAATATTTTCAATTTGACTTTGATCCTATCTATATGAAGGTTTTTTAAAAGAATACTCAAATTACACACCTAATATTTGCTATACTAATATATTTCAATTGCAAATTGATATTCGGCGAACTATTAGGGACATTTGATTGTATTTTAATGTAATACCTATAATCACACATCTATTTATCAGTATATAGATTAAATTTAGGAGAATAAACACTTTTAGGGTCTGATTTATGACATATCAATGAATTTGAGTTGAACAGTGATGTTTTTGCAGCTATTCATTGCATTAAGTTGAATTCAAGTGGAGTACAAGCATTTAGAGTTCGATTCAATGCATATTAAGTTATTTTAATTGAATACGAGCAATTGTGTGAGTTTTCAATTAGTTTTTATTGTATTTGAAGAGAATAAATGCAATTTGACATTAATCTTATCTATATGAAGGTTTCTTAACATAATACTCTGATTACACACCTAATATTTGCTATATTGATGTATTTCAGTCGAAGTTATAATATGTGACGATCTATTAGGGACATTTGATTGCGTTTTAATATAATACCTACAATTATACATCTTTTTGTTAGTATATCGATCAATTTTAAGAGAATAGACTCTTTTAGAGATTGATTTATGACATATCAATGAATTTGAGTTGAATAATGATGTTTTTATAGCTATTCATTGCATTACTTTGAATTTAAGTGAAGTACAAGCATTTAGAGTACGATTCATTGCAAAATAAGTTATTTTAACAGAATACAAGCAATTGTGTGAGTATTCAAATAGTTTTTATTCTATTTGAAAAGAGTATTTGCAATTTGACTTTAATCTTGTCTATATGAAGGCTTTTTAACATAATAGTTTAATTAGACACCTAATGTTTGCTATATTGATGTATTTCAATCGAAAATTGATATTTTGTGATCTATTTGGATTACTTGATTGCGTTTTAATGTAATACCTATAATTACACATCTATTTGTCTGTAAATCGATAAAGTTTAGGAGAATAAGCTCTTTTAGAATTTGATTTATGACATATCAAAGAATTTGAGTTGAATAGTGATGTTTTTGCAGCTATTTATTGCATTACGTTGAATTCAAGTGGAGTACAAGCATTTAGAGTACGGTTCGCTGCATAATATTTTTTTTTAACTGAATACAAGCAATTGTGTGAGTATTCAATTAGTTTTTATTGTATTTAAAAAGAATATATGCAATTTGAATTTAATCTTGTCTATATGATGGTTTTTTAATATAATATTCTGATTACACACCTAATATTTGCTATATTGCTGTATTTCCAAAGACAATTGATATTTAAGTTGAATAGTGATTTTTTGGCAGTTATTCATTGAATTCCATTGAATTCAAGTGGAGTACAAGCCTTTAGAGTATGCTCAGGCCTTGTTTGGCATGAGCCCAAAAATGGGCAAAAAAATATTTTAATAATATTTTAAATTTATTATAAATTTTAATAACTTTATTTCACATCCAACACAAATTCCAACCTTAAAAATCAACTTTATTTCACATCCAACACAAATTTCAACCTTAAAATCAACTTTATTTCACATCCTACATACCTCCCAATATTAAAATAAATTTCTTTCCCATCAACTCTATAAAATAAATTACTTTCTCTTTCCTTACCCAAATTCATCCTCCAACCAAACAAGCCCTTATTGCGTAATAAATTATTTTAACTGAATACGAGCAATTGTGTGAGTATTTAATTAGTTTTTATTGTATTTGAAGAGCATATATGCAATTTGACCTTAATCTTGTCTATATGAAGGTTTTTTAACATATTACTCTGATTACACACCTAATGTTTGCTATATTGATGTATTTCAATCGAAAATTGATATTTGGCGATCTATTAGGATTATTTGATTGTGTTTTAATATAATACCTATAATTACGCATCTATTTATCAGTATATCAATTAATTTTAAGAGAATAGCTCTTTTAGGGTTTGATTTATGTATATCAATGAATTTCAGTTGAATAGAGACGTTTTTGCAACTATTCAACGCATTACGTTGAATTCAAGTGGAGTACAAGCATTTAGAGTACGATTCATTGCATAATATTGTATTTTAACTGAATACATGCTATTGTGCGAGTATTAAATTAATTTTTATTGCATTTAAAGAGAATTTATGCAATTTGATTTTAATCTTATATATATGAAGGTTGTTTAATATAATACTCTGATTACACACCTAATGTTTGCTATATTAATATATTTCAAATGAAAATTAAAATTTAATGATCTATAAGGGACATTTGATTGCTTTTTAATGTAATACCTATAATTACACATCTATTTATCAATATATCGATCAAATTTAACAGAATAGGCTCTTTTACGGTGTGATTTATGACATATCAATGAATTTGAGTTGAAAAGTGACGTTTCTTCAACCATTCAATGCATTACATTGAATTCAAGTGGAGTACAAGCATTCAGAGTATGATTCATTGCATAATTTTTTATTTTAACTGAATACTTGCTATTGCGTGAGTATTCAATTAGTTTTTATTGTATTTAAAGAGAATATATGCAATTTGACTTTAATCTTGTATATATGAAGATTGTTTAATATAATACTCTGATTATAAACCTAATATTTGCTATATTGATATATTTTAATCAAAAATTGAAATTTGGTGATCTATTAGGGACATTTGATTGCGTTTTAATGTAATACCTTTAATTACACATCTATTTATCAATGTATCGATCAATTTTAAGAGAATAGGCTCTTTTAGGGTGTGATTTATGACATATCAATTAATTTGAGTTGAATAGTAATTTTTTGGCAGCTATTCATTGAATTACATTGAAATCAAGTGGATTACAAGCATTTAGAGTACGCTTCATTACATAATAAATTATTTTAACTGAATACGAGCAATTGTGCGAGTATTTAATTAGTTTTTATTGTATTTGAAGAGCATATAAGCAATTTGACTTTAATCTTGTCTATATGAAGGTTTTTTAACATAATACTCTTATTACACACCTAATATTTGTTATATTGATGTATTTCAATCAAAAATTGTTATTTGGCGATCTATTAGGATTATTTGATTGCGTTTTAATATAATACCTATAATTACGCAACTATTTATCTGTATATCGATTAATTTTAAGAGAATTGGCTTTTTTAGGGTCTGATTTATGATATATCAATGAATTTGAGTTGAATAGTGACGTTTTTGCTGCTATTTAATGCATTACGTTGAATTCAAGTAGAGTACAAGCATTCAGAGTACTATTCATTACATAATATTTTATTTTAACTGAATACATACTATTGTGTGAGTATTCAATTAGTTTTTATTATATTTAAAGAGAATATATGCAATTTGACTTTAATCTTATATATATGAGGGTTGTTTAATATAATACTCTGATTACACACCCAATATTTGCTATATTGATGTATTTCAATCGAAAATTATAATTTGGTGATCTATTAGGGACATTTGATTCCGTTTTAATGTAATACCTATAATTACACATCTATTTATCAGTACATCTATCAATTTTAAGAGAATAGGCTCTTTTAGAGATTGATTTATGACATATCAATGAATTTGAGTTGAATAGTGATGTTTTTGCAGCAATTATTGCATTATGTTGAATTCAAGTGAAGTACAAATATTTAGTGTATGATTCATTGCATAATAAGTTATTTTAACTGAATACAAGTAATTATGTGAGTATTCAATTTGTTTTTATTGTGTTTGAAGAGAATATATGCAATTTGACTTTAATCTTGTCTATATAAAGGTTTTTTGACATAATACTCTGATTACACAACTAATGTTTGCTATATTAATGTATTTCAATCAAACATTGATATTTGCCTATCTATTAGGATTATTTAATTGTATTTTAATATAATACTTATAATTACGAATCTATTTATCAGTATATCGATTAATTTTAAGAGAATATGCTCTTTTAGGATTTGATTTATGATATATCAATGAATTTGAGTTGAATAGTAATGTTTTTGCAACTATTCAATGCATTATATTGAATTCAAGTGGAGTACAAACATTTAGAATACGGTTCACTGCATAATAAATTGTTTTAACTGAATACAAGCAATTGTGTGAGTAGTCAATTAGTTTTTATTGTATTTGAAAAGAACATATGCAATTTGACTTTAATCTTGTCTATATGAAGGTTTTTTAATATAATACTCTGATTACACACCTAATGTTTATTATATTAATGTATTTCAGTTGAAAAATGATATGTGACAATCTATTACGGATATTTGATTGCGTTTTAATGTAATACCTATAATTATACATCTTTTTGTTAGTATATCGATCAATTTTAAGAGAATATGCTCTTTTAGAGACTGATTTATGACATATCAATGTATTTGAGTTGAATAATGATGTTTTTGCAGCTATTCATTGCATTACGTTGAATTCAAGTGGAGTACAAGTATTTAGTGTACGATTCATTGCATAATAAGTTATTTTAACTGAATACAAGTAATTATGTGAGTATTCAATTTGTTTTTATTGTGTTTGAAGAGAATATATGCAATTTGACTTTAATCTTGTCTATATAAAGGTTTTTTGACATAATACTCTGATTACACAACTAATGTTTGCTATATTAATGTATTTCAATCAAACATTGATATTTGCCTATCTATTAGGATTATTTAATTGTATTTTAATATAATACTTATAATTACGAATCTATTTATCAGTATATCGATTAATTTTAAGAGAATATGCTCTTTTAGGATTTGATTTATGATATATCAATGAATTTGAGTTGAATAGTAATGTTTTTGCAACTATTCAATGCATTATATTGAATTCAAGTGGAGTACAAACATTTAGAATACGGTTCACTGCATAATAAATTGTTTTAACTGAATACAAGCAATTGTGTGAGTAGTCAATTAGTTTTTATTGTATTTGAAAAGAACATATGCAATTTGACTTTAATCTTGTCTATATGAAGGTTTTTTAATATAATACTCTGATTACACACCTAATATTTTCTATATTGACGTATTTCAATCAAAAATTAAAATTTGGTGATCTATTAGGGACATTTGATTGTGTTTTAATGTAATGCCTATATTTACATATCTATTTATCAGTATATCGATCAATTTTAAGAGAATAGACTCTTTTAGGATATAATTTATGATATATCAATGAATTTGAGTTGAATAGTAATTTTTTGGCAGCTATTCATTGAATTAGATTGAATTCAAGTAGAGTACAAGCATTTAGAGTACGCTTTATTACATAATAAGTTATTTTAACTGAATACGAGCAATTGTGTGAGTATTTAATTAATTTTTATTATATTTGAAGAGTATATATGCTATTTGACTTTAATCTTATCTATATGAAAGTTTTTTAACATAATACTTTTATTACAGACCTAATGTTTGTTATATTATCGTATTTCAATCGAAAATTAATATTTGGTAATATATTAGGATTATTTGATTGCGTTTTAATATAATACCTATAATTACGCATCTATTTATCAGTATATCGATTAATTTTAAGAGAATAGGCTCTTTTAGGGTCTGATTTATGATATATCAATCAATTTGAGTTGAATAGTGATGTTTTTGCAGGTATTCAATGCATTACGTTGAAATTCAAGTAGAGTACATGTATTCAGAGTATGATTCATTGCATAATATTTTATTTTAACTGAATACATGCTATTGTGTGAGAATTCAATTAGTTTTTATTGTATTTGAAGAGAATATATGCAATTTGACTTTAATCTTATTTATATGAAGGTTGTTTAACATAATACTCTGATTACACACTTAATATTTGCTATATTGATGTATTGCAGTTGAAAAATAATATGTGACGATTTATTAGGGACATTTGATTGCGTTTTAATATAATACATATAATTATACATTTTTTGTTAGTATATCGATCAATTTTAAGAGAATAGGCTCTTCTAGAGATTGATTTATGACATATCAATAAATTTGAGTTGAATAGAGTTGTTTTTGCAGCTATTCATTTCATTATGTTGAATTCAAGTGGAGTACAAGCATTTAGGCCCTGTTTGGCAATGGACTAAAAATCATGGCTAAAATTACCCATGGCCAAAATCTTAAATTTATTTTAAAAAAACTTAAAAAATTATTTTATATCTCATCTCACACAAATTCCAACATTAAACAATCACTTTATTTCACATCCAATACAATTCTCAATAAATCAATCAACTTTATTTCACATCTTTTTTAGTTTAGAGTTTAATTGATGATTATATTAAAACTCAAGAATCCATATATTAAAATTTCGAAATATATGAACCTGTATAATAATATACCTTAAACTCGAAAATCCGAGTATAATTTACTCAATATTTTATACTTGTACTAATTTTTTGTATGCATTTAAAAATTATTAGCATGTTCTCACTTCATTGTTTTGAAATCATCTACTTAGATGGTGGAAAAGCAAAAAACTTGAAATAGATTTGAGGATTTGATTCAATGAAAATTGAAAAGGCCAGGCTTTTGTGATGACTTAAAGATTACCTTTTTAATAGTTTTTTTGGTGAGATAAAACAATGTTATATATTGAAAATTAAAAGCTATATTTGATAATAAGTAAGTATAATTAGTCCCTTAGATTTGAAGATAATATCAAAGAGGTGTATAATTTTAAAAAAAATTTAATGAGATCCAATCTATTTAGATTTCAGTTAAGTTATTGTTACTTAATTTATATAATTTTAATTTTTAAATATATTTAGTTAAATATATAAATATAAAAACAAAATACCTTCATTCTCCCTCCTACAGTGAGCATCAAGCCAGTCGTGGCGGTGGTAGCCACTCGCACAGACTGCTAGGGTAGGAGAGGCACTAGAGTAGTGCGTGACCTACGCACCCGCTAAGTGCCACTCGCATGACCTGCATGACTGCAAGGCCAGCCCTTACACGCAGGTCCACCGCATAAGTGTTATCGTGCATACTGTGCCTCTTACGCTAGCCCTTGCATTGCTTGTGTCAGCCTATGTGCTTGGGAGATGAGAGAGAGATGTTTCATTTATTTTATATTTATATATTTAGCTTAAATATAAATTTTATTTAAAATATAAAAAAATATAAATTAAGCAAAAATGACTTATTTGAAATTTAAATGTAAATTTTAAGGACCTTATTAAAGAATTTTAAGAATTATGAACTTAATTGGTATTACTTTCTAATTTTAAGGACCTAGATGATATTTATCATTTAATAAAACAATTATAAAAGAAATATATCTGCTCTTTTAGAAGTTTAAAAAATAAACTTCTTGAGTCTATGGATATTTAGAAAGATATTTTTTAAAACTTTTACATAAATTAATCATTACATATTTTTATTCAATGTTTTGTAATATTTTAAATAGTTATAATAATTACTATATAATTTTAATAATTTATATTAATAATTGTAATTATGGTTATTGTAGATAGCTAATAATTCTTATGTAAGTTCAAATATTTGTCCATAGATTAGACTTGATCAATGGGAGCTTTGAGCTTGAGGCCGCTAATCATTTTTGAGCTAAGCTCAATCCGTTAAGTCTTTTTTTATATATTTTTCACACGAGTCTATTTAAATTTTAATGCTGCCTTTTTAGGGATAATATCGAGTTTCAAGATGTATGCATGATTCTCAAGATCTGGCTGCTACGCGTGTTTTTGGGAAGGGAAATCGATCTTCAAAAAGTAGTGCAATTGCTAATTTTTAATCCCCTTCTATAAAAAAATGTTTTAATCCCCTTGCTTTGCCATCTCCATTATCTCCATTATCGGTTTATCAAGGAAAATGGGAAACTGTTGCACAGTTTGCTAAGTTCTCAACCTCACAGCTCACTGCTTTCGCCACATTCTTTCATCTCATTCTTTTACGGTTGCACACAGAAGACAATATGTTGTGTCTCTCTCACTCTTCACCGCCGATGAGCCCACTACATTGCGAGCCACGAGTCACGACCTTCGTTTAGTAGCTATCACCAATCTTGCTTTGTGTCCATGCCTCAACCTCCTTTTTCAATTGCCAATGACTCCGTTTCGTCTATGATCTATTTTCCTAATAGCGAGGTGTGCAAGCTAAATATTTTTCTATAAAAAATTAGTTACATGTAGGGGGACAGGAGTGGGTTTTGGGGCCTAGTTAATTGATTAGTAAAAAATTTGAGAATTGACAAGCAACCAAATTTTAATATGATTTAAAAAAAAAAAAAGAATCCCTGCATAACAGTCATCCGACCGTTAGGTAGAGCTATCTAATCTAACAATGGTGTGGACTGTTGGCTGGATACCACCCTTTCATTTTCACTTCACTCTCTCTCACTCATTCTCTTACTTTTAATTTTTTTTATCTTTCTTATCTAATCTATGCCTATTGATATATTTTTGATTGCGATGTACTTTAATTTTTATTGTCTAATATACGTAAATTAAATATTTTATAAATTATTTTTATCAAATATATCAAAAGTAACTGACCATTGTAAGCTTGATATGGAATGCAATTGAGGATATGGTGGCGGGGGAGATGACTATGAAGCCTCCAACAGTGATACACCTATTCTTGCAGTATTTACGAGGTGTTCATCGTGCCGCTTGCACTGACCAGGCTCACATACTTGAGCTATGACGCACTTTCTAGTCACTGTCCTTATTTCATTCATTCATTGCAGCAGATTGACTTTAGATCCTTACGATTTTAAGGTTTTAATCGGTTAAATCATTATTTGATTATGGCACTGGTTAAGTGATGATCTATAAAGACTAACACTTTTTACCTTTTTGTTGGAGAGATGACCATCATATTACAGGATGTAGTGATCCTCCTAAGCATTCGAATAGATAATTTTTATTACGTTGGCCATCCACACGTAGAGATTTTGCACAAATGGGAAACATGATCAAATTGCTATGATGACTTGTTGGAATAACATCTAGTTGCAAATTAGATTTATCAAAATTCATGCAATGGTTTGAAGACTGCTATGTTTAGGATGGGTCAGAACAGGGCTCAGACAGCCATCCACTACGTTAATTATTGTATTGATTTTTCTGGTAGTTATACAAGGACTTGCCCAATCACAAGTTTACATTTTGCATCCGTGCGTACATCCTATGCTTCTTACTTTTGGATGTGTTTGGTTGTAAGATACACTTGTAGTACTTGTCTATATTAGAGGATCTTAATCACCTCAGCTAATATGCTATCGGTGTTACTGTATTGGCCAATCTTTAAATTCATTTTTTCCTGCTTGTATATATGGTTCCTCCTTTTTCTTGCGGTAGCCATAGAATGTAAAAATAAAAATAAAAATATGTTCTGGTCACAATTTTTCAACCAATTCACCTTAGACTGTAGTTTCCACATTACTTATTTCCTTCCTCTCAAGCTGTTCATTAAGATTTGCATTGAGAATTTTCTGTTGATTCACAGACTCTGTGCTTGTTGTTCGCAATTGTGGTTGGTCCAAAGAAAGCTAAATTGATTTAATTTTATATTGAATATTTCTAAAACAAATTGTGTTCCATTTTCGACCATCTAGAGCTTCTTTATAACCTGAACAGGCCACCTGGACGAGTCTGTCATTGGCTCTACATTCTGTAATATCTCATGATCAAATATAAATGTATTGTCTGCCTTTATTTTAGGAAACTGCATAACTTCAGTATTTTCGAGGAGGTCACTCATCCAATACTACTCTAGCCCAAGCAAGCTTAAATATAGAGTTTTCCATCATTAGTCTCATAATTTTACCCCAAAGGCAGCTCTACTATTTGAGACAACGTTATCTGCTTATATAGCTCGAGATTTCCTATTTTTGATATGCGACGATTCATTCCTATACCCCTCTCAGCACTAGTTATCAACCTAGAAGCCTAGTAGGAGCCACACTTTGTCTTAGTCATTTCTTTTTTTTTAGGACTTCACTCAGCGATCACTCCATGCCCTCTTCGGTAAATGTATTGTTTGTTTTAGCTTTAAGGAACTATGAGCCTGCCATAAGTCACACTTTGCCTCAATGATTTCTTTCTCTTAGAATATCACTTAGCAATCACTTTTCACCCTTTTTGGCCACGGGCATCACATATTTCCTCCATTTTATCACAATTTCCTGAATACAATCATTGTCCTTAAACCGCATTGGTAAAAGAGCTAGATAAATGTGAAACTTGGGGTGTACGGGAAATTTCATTGTCATTCATTGTCTCCGAGAGCCCTATCGAGCCTTTCAAAGATTGCATCATCTCCTTCCATTCCACTATACGAAGGGGCCTTCTGAGTAGCTGAGGTCATACAGGTTGCAAGATTCCATACATTCGTGAAAATTTTGCATTCTTTTATCCTTCCTCTCTGGCCCACCTTATTTTTCTTCTTCATACAAGATGTCATTGAAGTCCTTGGCAAATAACATAGGATGCTCTTTGTTTCGACCGAGGTGCTTAAGAGTTTGCCATGAGTGGTGTGTTCTACTTTCCATAGGATCTCCATAGAAACCCGTAAATCTCCATGAATTGGTATTATGAGTTCTTTGAACAAAAACATTAATATACCCTCCATGAATGCGGTGCTTTTACCCTAGTGTTTGTTGTTTGAGACCAAGCTATTAGAATGTTGTTGCAAGCTATTTTCTAGGCCTCTAAACTTTTTCCCTACAGACTTATTAGAACTCCTTGGAGGAGAGGCTTTCAGCCAGTCATCTTATGGCATGGGTCTCTGCATGTTGTCAGAAAGCTTGCAATCCTTACAGACATGCCCAAGTCATCCACAGGTGCAACAAAAATTTGGTAGTCATTTGGGGACCATATAGTCTGCATGGGGATAGCTCGTTCGAGTGGCTCTGTGATGATAAACAGCTTTACTTTGAGATCCTTTTCCCAACCTACATTATTTTGACTTCCATCAATTTCTAGAACATCTCCCAGTTTGCTCCCAATCTTTTTAGCCGTGTTTTTGTTCATTAGGCCAAGCGATAACCCGCTTAGTCTCACCCAAAAGGGGTTAGATTGACATCCTTCGGCCTTTCTTCATTGTTGATTTCCTTCAAGAATAGATTGCAGAAGTTGAAGGACCATAGCATGCCTTTAAGGACTCTAATTGCACTGCCACGAGCATAGAAATGAAACAGGAATAAATTGTCACCCAATATTCAGAATGAAATACTTTTGTGAATTAAGGTTTAAAAATTAAGGTTAAATTTTTAATATTAAAATAATTTAAGATATGTGAATTAATGTCTTGAATTATAAATTATGATTTAGGATTTAGAATTGGAATATAGTATAATTTTATAAAATTTTAACGTGATATATATAAAATTTTACTTTTGACACTAAAAAATAATATAATTTGCTCAGCTGTATGCTAAGAATATATATAGATTGGCTAGAATTAGCGTTATCGAAATCCTACAAAACAATTAGCAAAAATAATTAAATGCATAAATATTTTTTCAGCGTTACAAAATAATTAAAGGAATATGATAATAAAATTCTGTTAAAAGTAATTTGTTTTATTAATATATAAACTTTTGACAATGAAGCCTCCATTGCCCAGACGTAAATGGGCAACTCGAACGTCCAGACTGGCATCAACAACGAACCCTTCGGCGATCGTTTGTCAAAATCTTCAGTAGCATGGTCACCTAGGCCAGCCGCATCTCAGGTGCTCTCAACCTGCGTCGGCCGCATCCTTGACAGGCCGCTACAGAACGTGCGCAAGACCTGAGAGTTCGGCCGTGAGCTTGGTCGCCGTCAATTTAGCATAGGTCCCATGCAAATAAGACAAAATTTGTTTTTCTCTCGCTTGCCTCGTACCTTTGTATATAGTAATAGATATAAATTTTTGACAAACAGCCCTTTTCTTCATAGAAATTAAAGCCTATTTAAGAGAATGTTACAAAAATGAAATTAAAAATTAATATTCTTTAATTATTTATCAATTATCTAAAATATCATTAAATTTGTAATCAGGAAAAATTATTAATTTGAAAAAAAAGGTCTCTTGTGGATAAACGAGACTGCGAGAGTATCATTTGTAAAAAGAAATTATTTATATTATATTTTACTTATCAAAAATAACAAATTTTATATTATTTTTAATTAAAATTTTATAATATTTTAAAATTTAAACTCTAAAATTATAACTTAAAATTTAAAAAATCAAACTACTTTGGTAAAAAAAAAAACAAAATTTTAAATTTTAAATTTTAAATTTTAAGATTTTAATCTTTATAAAATGGTTATATATAATCTATTTAAAATTTAAATTAGTGAGATAAAATTTCTATTATGAATAAAATTTCTAAAAATGTATCAGAAATTTATTTTATAATGTTTTAAAAAATATCATGTAAAATATTTTAAAATTTAAACTCTAAAATTATAACTTAAAATTCAAAATATCAAACTACTTTGATAAAAAAAACTAAATTTTAAATTTTAAATCTTAAATCCTAAATCTTAAGATTTTAATTTTTATAAAATAAGTTATATATAATCTATTTAAAATTTAAATTAGAGAGATAAAATTTCTATTATGAATAAAATTTCTAAAAATATATTAGAAATTTATTTTATAATATTTAAAAAAATATCATGTAAATTATATAAATTTATCAAATTTTGATATTGTATGTAATTATCTAAAAAAAATTCCATTGCAAAATAATTAAAAATTATTATTACCATAAAAACTTATATTTTTTAAATCTATTTAGAAAGTTATTTAAACTTTTTAGTAAAAATATAAACTTCGTTTTTTTTTATTAAATTTGGTTATAATTTTTTAAAAGGTTACGGACAGTCTTAAATCAAATTATACAACATTTCAGAAAATTTACGAAAATTTGAAAAAAACTATATTCACTAAAGCAGCGGCAGAAATCGCCAAAAGTCTCCACGACTTCTCAATTAAAAGTCGCTAGGAAGTATGGCGACTTCTACGTATTTTCGGCGACTTCGGACTAAAGTCGCCGGATTTTGGGACGACTTCTGAATCTGAAGTCGCTGAAAAGTACGGCGACTTCTGCGTTGAAAGTCGTTTTTTTTTCTGTCGACTTCGGACCTAAAAGTCGCTTTATTTCCCGGCGACTTCATCCTCTAAAGTCGCTGGATTATCTAGCGACTTCAATTGTACCCTTGATTAAGAAGTCGCGCAAAACTCCAGCAACTTCAGAGGACCTGATGTTCATGTGCTTACCAAAGTCGCCGGATTGTACTGCGATTTGAGTTCTGAAGTTGCCGCCGACTTTCGATTTCTGATTCAGAAGTCGTCCTATTTTTTTGCGACTTCTGATTTATATCCAGCGACCTCTAGGGCCTTGTTTGGTTGGAGGATGAATTTGGGTAAGGAAAGAGAAAATATTTTATTTTATAGAGTTGATGGGAAAGAAATTTATTTTAATATTGAGAGGTGTGTAGAATGTGAAATAAAGTTGATTTTAAGGTTGAAATTTGTGTTGGATGTGAAATACTCTAGAATCCGGCGGAGGGCCTGGGCCAGCGGCTGCGCAAGCGGCAAAACTGCGGTTCTTTCTTTGGGGTCTTGAGGCATGAAATCTAGGCCTTGGATACATCAGGGCCCCACCTGCTTCGATACCATTAGCGCAAAGCTCGTGGAGAGGGCTGGTTTCCAGTTCTGCTTCATGGGCGGTGGTTCTCCATACCTAGAAATTCATTACGCTGCTTCTGTAGTACTGCATCGATTCTCATAGTCCAGTCACTGTATCCGAAGCTTCTCTGTTTAATGTTGATTATTTATCTTTTCTTTTTAATGTCAATCGACTGGGTGCATAGCTTATAATTATCCAGTAAATGAGGCATTTCACTGTAAATGTGTTCCTATTCGATTTTCAGAGTAAACCTTGATCCCTACTTAGAAGAGGTGAATCTGTGAGGTGATGTGAAATTAGTCATCTATCTAGAAATGATGCCTTTTTGAGAAGATAACCAGGCTGGCCAACAAAATCTAGCTTACAAGATGACTACTGCAGACTGAGATGAAACTTTTGTTATTTATGCTTTCACAAGAATTGGATTGCTATGTATATGAGATGAATCACTGAAGTGATTAGCATGTTTTGCTGGACATTTGAAGCTCTATTGAAGCGCTTATGGAAATTCTTCTGTTTCCTGATTCAATTATGCCCTTCAAAACTATTCCTTTTCAAATTCACTTGTAATACTTCTTAGCATAGCTGCTAGTATGTGTTGGCAACTTGGACAGGAATATGTTCGTAGATGAAACAGGTAAATGTTTACACAAGTATAGGTACATTGAGATGTCTAGATGTCTACAATGGAAATCCCTTAGAAAGTCAGTGCTTTTATCATTTATCTTTTGTCAAGTTAAATCTCACTATAGATGTGTTTATTTTGAGGGTAAATTGCAAGTAGATCTCTCATATTTGGCCATATGTGCAAGTAAATTCCTACTGTTTACAAAATACTCAACTTGGTCTATTAGTTTGCTAAAATATGCAAGTGGGTCCAAGATGAGGTTAGAGAGCAAGATGCTCTTATGCCAGACATGACTGTTATGAAGTAAAGGCTAGAGCTGATGGAACAACAGAACAATTATTTGAAAAACATTTTGCATCAGTTGATCATTTTATATGGTGTCATTGCTTGTGTTGTATTGTTTTTATGTTTGTTTAAGTGAAAGTTAACATTGTTATGTACTTTTGTTCTATTGTGTAATTGATATAAAATGAGGTTTTGCTTGCCTATTTCTAATATGTTCCAAGATATAATCCTTATGTGATGCTAATTACGATGATCATTTTAAAATTATTTCATTTAATTATTGAGCTTTACTGACTCAAGCAATAAAGAAGTTTCACATTTCAAATACAACTAATTACTATGGCTACACAGATAACACTTGAGCTTTACTAAGATTACAAATTCATCTATCAACGTTTATTGCAGGGGATTACTAAGAGCAAATGGAACTAAAACATTTGAAACCCACATCTTCACTACAAGTGATAGAAATACATTTGAAATTCAAAGGACTATGAACTTGCAACTCATAATGTGACGCCGGTGGTCGAAGAGGGTGGAAAGTGATCGCTAGGTGATGTCCTAAGAGAAAGTAAATATTTATGTTTGATTTAAGATGCACATTAAGTTAGATTTTATTCCAATGAACTTTATTTAAGTTAAAATATATTTCAGGTATGGTTTACTTAAATACCACCTAGTGGGATCAAGGCTTGGTTGTTGTTGTTGTTGTTTGTGTGATTTATTTAAATAAAATATATGAGTTTTTAATTAAAATGTGTGTTATGTAATATTTAATTTTAAAGTATTTAGTAAATAAATATTAAAGTTTTTTTGTTATAAGCTAACAAATTTTTTTTTGGCTGCACAGCAGTGTTCAATTTTTGTTTGAGGGCTTCTGTAGACCTTACAGCACGCAAAGCAAAAAGAGAGGGGCACGTAACCGTTTCCTAGCGCAGTCCTAATTCTGAACTCTGCGCCTTTCTTCTTCCTCCGCGGAACTCTTCCGGGCGCTCCCGGCGCGCATGGAGGACGAGCTCCTTCAAAGAGTTCTGGAAGGAGGAGGCCGAGACCTTTATTTCTCCTCACCTGCCTCTCCGCCGCCTGGCAACCCTTCCTCCTCCTCCACCGTTGCTTCGGCCTCGTCTTCCTCTATCCTGCAGTCCCTCCCTCTTCACGTGGTAAGACCTGCACCCTCCAGCTCTATCCTGCAATTTCATTCCTCCGTAGCTAATGAGATATGTTTTCAGTCCTTCGATCATGGTTACTATCTCTTGGTGAAGGCCATCCAGGAGCTCCGAGAGAGGAAAGAGGGTCGCGCTGTCACCGTCGGCATCGGTGGCCCCAACGGCTCCGGGAAGACGAGGTGACAACGCCGTTGTCCAGAACCAATATCTTCCATCTCCCCGATCAATGTGAAGGACTTTTTGTATTCTCTTTGTTCGTGTCTGATCTGCGCTTGAATTTGGTTGCCTTGATAGTTTGGCTGAGAAGGTGTCGTCGCTCCTCGGATGTCTTGTCATTTCTATGGAAAATTATCGTAATGGAGTCGACGATGGGAATGACCTGGATTCGATAGATTTTAGTACCCTTGTCCAGAATCTTGAGGTTTTAGTCATTTTCAACTCGCTCCTCTTTCTAAGTTTGGATCTTTATGAGGATTGGTTTTTGAAATTGTGTGTTCTTAACTGTGATGTTTCTTGTTTCTGTTCAGCTTGATGAGTTGGCCTGATTGTTTGGCTTCTTATGACTAGGGTTTGGTTAAGGGGAAGGAAACTCTTGTTCCATTGTTTGATTTCCAAGAGAAAAGACGTGTGGGTCGGAAGCTTATAAAAGTTTCATCATCTGGGGTGGTAGATTCCTATCTATCATATTTGGTTTCCATTGTGTTTATAACTGCATCACTGTATTAAATCCTTCTTCTAGGTGATTGTTGATGGTGCATATGCATTGCATTCAACTCTTAGGTCACTGCTTGACATTAGGGTTGCTGTGGTAAGGACTTGTGGGTTTGATTATCTCTCATTTAGGTGAAACACAAATTTTGGTTTTTGTTCACCTCAGTATATCCTGCAACTCAGGTTGGAGGAGTTCATTTTAGTCTCCTTTCGAAAGTTCGGCGTGACATAGGAGAATCCTGTTCACTGGACTACCTTATTGACAGCATATTTCCTCTTTTCAGAAAGCATATTGAACCAGACCTCCATCATGCCCAGGTCATCAACTGTTTTTGTTCTTGAATAATTTTGGCGACATATAGTTTTCTGTTGCTAACTTCTTGTTTGGCCTTGACTGGTGATTCTGCAGATCAGAATCAACAATAGCTTTGTTTCATCTTTCAGAGATGCTTATTACAAACTGAAGTGCAGAAGTGAGGTGTGTATATCGACTGTGAATCTTCCAAATTAAATAAGGAAAATAATCTGTTGACATGCACGGCTATAGTCTTTTGTAAAACTGTAATAAGTTCTATGTAAGTCCACAACCACGAAACCCTAAATTGTTTTCTTCTTTCCGCAGTAAGAATCCCTGCAGATTGTGACCTTGTATGCATGAGATGTATTTCCTCACTATATAGGGAAATGCTAGAAAGAAGAACGTATCAGAGGTTGATGTTAGAGCTCTTTGTTCACTTTCTGCTGGCATGTACACTTTGGTTGATGAAAGATTGACCTTGAAATTTTCAGGGATTACTTATCCTCTTTTGATAGCTGCCAAAATAAAGGCAATTTATAAAAAACAAAATCCTGTATTGTTGTATCAACCCTTTTTTTGAAGCTTTTATATCAACCCTTTGACGTACATCTTGATGCATGTACTTGTTGTTCCATCATTGAATCTTTTAGATGATTAATCTTTGGGCAGTCTGGTAGAGGACACATGACCTACTTTTCTGATCAACATAAAGTGGAAACTGAGAAGTAAGTTCTTGGAGGCAGTCTTTTCCTTTGTCAATTTTACTTGTGTTTATTTTACTACTTTGTTTTCTACATATGTATTGTGAATTTTCATCAAATTCCAGCTTTATCGAGATGTATCTCCGCCCACCACGTGCAAGTGAGGAAGCACAAATAAATGATTGGATTAAGGTTCGGCAGTGCGGTATAAGGTATTATCTTTCTTTGGGTGATCAGAGGATTGTTGACAAGAACTACATTATCCGGCCAAAAGCTGAATTTGAGGTAAATCCGAAGCGTCAACATCTCTTTAAAATTATCTCTTGCAAGCCTCTTAATATATGCTTTTAGCTGCCAAGGAACTCTGTCGCTAATGTCTTGAGATTCTTTGCAATTTAATTAGACAAGTTCCATTTTGTCCCTAATTTTAAAGCTGAAGTCAATTTTCAGAATTAACCCTGTTCATTATTGTAATCTGGTTTGCAGTTATGCTTGTAACATTGAATTCCTGTACTTGCGTAATGAGGATGTATTAAAAAAGTAAATAACTCTGTATCAAGGATATAAATTAGCAAGATACTGAAACTTCAAAAACTAAAAAGGAAAGCACAGGTTTTTTGACACTATGGAGCCTTTCATAATAGGATCCCCATGTCATCTTCCATAAAGTTTTACTCGAAAACTTCCCACTAGTCTTTGCACTTTTTATTCTTATGAGTGGAGCCATGGTTTTAATCCCGGTTGGAAATAGCTTAGAAGATTGGGAAACTTAGTTGTACAATTCGGGGTTATGTTGTGGTTGCTTGTGAACAGTTAACTGTAAATCAACGTAAGGACCCAATGTTACCTTAGGTCAAACATTACTTCCCAAGGACTAACTGTGGAGATCTAGATGAAAATTTACAGTTAATGTAATTCCAAAGTTTGATAAAGTAATATACTGCTGCTAATTCTTTTTGCTTATCCTCTATCAACCCGGGTATCAAAGTAGTGATTGGTTTTAGCTTATCATCTTTTCATATTAGGTGAAGAGAAGATTTAGTTTTATTTTACCTTTATTTTGTCTCATGCAAATTTAGAACTTTGGCTAACTAGTTAATGCAATTAACTTGTATTATTTTGCTAGAAAATGCAGAAATCGATCCCTAGTCTTTGATTTAATATTTTAAATAATCCATCAAAATATGTGATTTCTTATTCTTTCTACTGTTTGTTCAGGGGAACACTGGTGAATCATATATGATTAGAACTTAACCAACCCATGCTTGAACCTTGAGTTATTTTTATGATATTTTTGAGTTTGATCATTCAGGTTGGATCTTTTTGAGCTTGTAATATCAGATCAGCCACTTTAATAAGTTGTCTGGCACTTTTTCTTTATTCTTTTTTTTTTAAAAAATTTGTCTGGTACCTTTTTGTTTGTTTTGTAATTCCAGCTTTATTTGAAAACTGACAGCCCCTTTCTTGCTTTCTATTACTTCATGCAGGTTGGAAGGACCACCCTAGGTGGTTTGCTTGCTTTAGGTTACAGTGTTGTTGTTAGCTTCAAACGTTCTTGTAAAATAGTTAGTATTGGTCAGCTATTGATGGCTTTAGAAAGCATTGACACACTTAATGAAACATTCCTTGTATTGAAGGGTACAAGCAGAAAGGTATGTGCTACATTTTACGTAAAATATGGACATTTGTGTTGTATGATCATTAATTTGAATAGCACACATTCATTGTAAAAATATTCCTTGATAAATTATGAAAATTTATGGTAATAAACACTCAATGATCATCAATTTGAATAATTTACACTCAAGGAAACATCCCTTGTAAACACATGAACATTTATGTTATATTAACATTTATTTTGAGTAGTAATTTATCCAAGAGGGAGTGCAGCTATTATGCAGCATATCTCTAGAATTTAGATGTATCAATGTCTCCCCATCAAAACAAAAGATGTATCAATGTGATTTTTATATGTTAATTTTAAATAAACTTTTTTAATGTGGTATGCAACATTTTTTCTTTGCCCTTTTGTCATTAAAATTGAAAGATGTATCTAAAATGAGTAATGCTTTGGTGACCGCTCTTTGAATTTCTGTAAATATGATTGGCAAACAAAGAAAGAAGCAAGAATGGCTAGAGAAATTAAAAACAAGTGATAAGTTGCCATGGAATTCTTCACAACTTACCAGTGCAACGTTTTAATGCATGAAGAAGTATCAGCAAAGAAACAAATACAAAAGCAAAGTCCCCACCAAAGTTACTTTTCGTAATTTGTGTCAAGTCAACACCATCCCCTCCATTTTGAGTGTAAATCTATGGCATCTCTAGTTCTCATGATGACTTGAATATCTTTCTGATGACCATATTGTGATGGCCATACAGGCAATTTGCGAGGAGGCTTCTAGACTGGATATGAATGGTCCATGGATCACAAAATCATATTTGGAAATGATTCTAGAATTCAAAGGTATCATGTTCATACTGCATGATGTCCCAGCTCGCATGTTTTTGACAAGGTAAATGCGTGCAGAAACTAGATGTGGAACATATATATCGATACCTCTGGTAGTCGTGTTCCTGTCCTTGTCATGGGATCTAGTCTCCTTGATGGATCTTATGAGATTCATATCCAATGCTCTGTTCTTTCCACGTGTGAAAAGTCA
This sequence comes from Apostasia ramifera, assembly GCA_019297695.1. Classification (NCBI taxonomy): domain Eukaryota; kingdom Viridiplantae; phylum Streptophyta; class Magnoliopsida; order Asparagales; family Orchidaceae; genus Apostasia; species Apostasia ramifera. The sequence goes on from JAEMOT010003440.1 coordinate 316,521, forward strand.
AAAGATCATCAAAATGAAACATTAAATACTTTCAAAGTCATTCGTAATAAGTATTTTTCCATGCTAACTATTATTCATTGTTAAGTTTGTCTTCATGTTATTCTTTGTTTAATCATCTGAAACCCTAGATTGCATCAATATGCTTTTAAATTTTTCTTCAAAATTGTTGTTGTTTTTTTATAAAAATTTATCTGTAATCATATAATGTATCTACATTCATGTTTAAAGCATTTTTCTAATGATTTTCCATTAAGTCCAGGTGTTCCCCGTCTTAATACTCCGCCACCTTTATCTAGTAAGCTTTTAACTGGAAGTCAGGAACGAGTCATTACTGCTCCTAAACCAATCCGCCTATCAACTAATAGTGTTCCAAGGCTTGAAGATCTTGCACAACCATGGACCCGATCTCCAACCAAGTCTGACATTGATCGAGTGGTTGCAACCTGGAATTTCATATCAGGTTCTTCTTGAAATGATAATATTTCAACTTCTCACTATAATTTGCAGACAGCAACTACCTGTGCTACCCTTCAACACGAGCTTCTGTGCACATGCACCAATCTCATTTTTTTAAGCGCTACTAGACCTTATCTGTATTGATTGTTGCAAAATCAAGTTCATTTACTTTATAATTATAAGCTCTCTTATGAAACAATTGCAGATTCTTCTGCTTTCAGGGGTAATATGCAACTTGTTCCAATGCCTGATTCATATGATTTTGATAGGGGCCTGCTTCTTGCTGTGCAAGCAATTCAGGTGATCTAAGTAGTATAAAGCATCTTCGTAAATGACATAGTTATCGATAGCATAAAAATACCATCTTACATCAATACTCTGCTGTCTTATGTGAAATTTTTCTTTTTGTTTTATACTGTTTTGGTTTTAGGCTTTGCTGGAGAAGAAGGGCTTTCCAATTATCGTTGGGATTGGTGAGGTTCAGATATTATTCTTTTTGCATTGCGTCACCATATGCGTTACTTCTAAATGTTTGTTCTATAACCATAATATGTTCTTTTCTGTGCTGGATCCTAATATATCTCCACTGTTTCCATTCTTCTTTTTTAATGTACATGTGAGGGACCAGTGCTGCACGGAAAATATTAACTATAAAAAATTAAAACTATGAATAATATTTATTTATAGATATAATAATATATTATTGGATTATTGATTTATAGTTAACTTTTTTATTATTTTGATTAAATTTAACCTCTTAATTTGTCATATATCAAACATTATATCACATGAATTATATTATTTAAAAAAAAAATTTGAATTTAAGATTTATTTTGTTATATTTTATGGTAAGTTGAGATATTACATATTGAAGAATATGTTAAAAATAATTATTTTTATTGTTTTTATATGATTGATTTTTTATTTGCCTGCTTTTCAATGATTTTGTTTGAGCTTTCTTTTTAAATTTTCATATGTCAATTTGTTTAGGTTAGTAAGAACTTGTGGTTTTATGTACTTTAATTTAATTTATAGTTTCACATTCTATTGTATGTGATCTTTATGTTTTATTGTTATGTTTATATTTTTATCAATGATTTATGTTTTTAATTTCTTATCAAATTTTTGTTGTATGGAGTTTCTCCTAGCCTAATGGGGAGGGAGTTTGCTAGGAATCAGGGGGTCTGAAGTTCGAATCCATACCACTACAATTTCCAATTGGGGTGAGGGAGATTATGGTGTTTGGGGGCAAAGAATTAAAAAAAAAATTTGTTGTAAAAGTCTTAAGTTTTATTTCACTATCATAGATCATCCTGAAAATTTGTATGTTAATTTAGTTAGCTTTTAATTAAGAACTCTCCCATATTTTACATTATTTTCATACTTTCTTATTTGCACGCTATAACCTTAAAACTGTATGTTTTACATATCATTTATTTTAACTTTATAGAAGCTATGAATTAACTTGGTTTTGCTTAAATTAGTAACATTCTAACATTCTTTATTGTCATCTTTCTTTGTATGTTATCTTTTAGTCCCTCTACTAGCATTTTACATTTTAGTTCATCATCTTGTTTGCAAATTGTTTAAAGTTTTATTTTTTGATTGTCTTAAACGCTTGGTTTTTATATTTTAAGGTTTTATTTTTCTGTATATTATTATTTTTGGCTTGCTATATATTATTGCTACCTGTAATCTTTATTTTTTATTTACCTCACATGTCATTTTAATATTATAAATAAAAAAATTAAAAATCTTATATACTTCAAATTAATACATTTAAATAAATTTTAATTTTAATTTTAATATAATCATATGAAATTTAAATTTTTTAACAGCTATTTTTACATTATTGTTAAAATTTTTTTAACCAATTATATTAGGCAGTTAGCAGTTTAAATTTTTAATGTATTTTAATGAACTTTTAGAAATAATAAGTGAAGAAAGGACATGAAATAAAATTTTCATATATTTAAAAGAAAATAATTAAAACGTGGGAATGCATTTCTGAACTTATTAAATATTTTTAATTTGATTGTTTATGTAATATTAGCTTGAGTTCTTTGGTATGCATTTACTTGAATCAGTAAGAGTATTTTATAGGGGTGCCAATTTTGGGTGAGATTCACCCATTGAAAACTCGACAACATTTTAGTCTATTTGAGAATAACTCAATTTTGTTTTGACTTCAAGGAAATGCACTTGAGATAAACATCCACTAAAATTTTAAAAATAGTTTATATAAGATATTTTTTATATAAATATATTATTATATATAATATAGATAAATTAAAATATAAATTTGCATTTAATTATATATATATATATATACATAATATTACAATGTTATATTTTTATATAAATAATATATAAAAATATAATAAATATTTTAATAAAAAAGATGGATATAATTAGTTATAGTTAATTTGAAAATCAAATTGAAATTAAAAGAATTAGACTTAAATTATTCTCGACTTACAAGCTAAAAGTTCAATTCATAGTTAATCAATTCAACTCGATTACAAACTTTTTTTGGTCTATATAAAATATTAGATATTTTGTTGATAAAAAAGTATCAACTTAAATTAAGCTTGATTTACATTCAAAAAGTTCAATTTATAGTTAATTGATTGAAATCGACTCAAAACGTTTTTTAGGTCTTGTTTGGTTAGAGGCCAGCCAGGTTATAGCCAAAATGGCCTCCAATAGTCTCCAACCATTTTATTACAAATAATAATAAAAGATTAAGTATAATATGTTAAAAATTGTGTAGAATATAAAGTAAATTTTTTATATTGAAATTTATGTATTTAAGATGAAAATTGAAATTTTTTTAATAAAATAGTTGGGAGCCATTTTGGCTATGGTTATGGCCAAAATGGCCTCCTCCAACCAAACAGAGCCTTGCCCTGTTTGGCGCGAGGACCAAAACAGGACTAAAATAGTACTAGTTTAAAAAATAATAATAATAATAATAAATAAATTATTTTAATTATTCTACACAAATTTTAATATAAAAAATAATATTTTACTTCACATACTCAATAATTTTTAATAAAAATATAAACTTTATTTCACATCTTAGATCAAAATACTCGATTTGAATATTTTGGTGTAGAATGTGAAATAAAGTTGATATTTTATTTTAAATTGTTGAGTATGTAAAGTAAAATAATATTTTTTATATTTGAATTTGTGTAGAATGATTTGAAAAATTTATTTATTATTATTATTGTTGTTTTTTAAATTAGTACCATTTTGGTTCTATTTTGGTCCTGTTTTGGTCCTCACGCCAAATAGGGCAGTGTTTGAGAAAAATAAGTATTGGCGTTGTATTTCATAACATTATATATATAAAAAAAATAAAAGTTATTTTTAAAATAAATTTGGAGATAATATGAGAAGATTTTTATTTTTTGATAGTATAATATGAGAAGTTAAAACAAGAAAAGATTTTTTTAATGAAAAATGAAGAAAATTTGCTCAGCGTGGCTAGCCATAAAATATATGGTATGTATTGATGATAGCATGGGTAGTGAAGGAACTTTGAAAGTTCTGCAGTTCCCTACCTCATTATGTGAAATTAGCAGAGATACAATGTTATTGTTGAAATCAGCAGGGGCATTTTGGGGATTTCAAAATTTAAGCAATTTGTACCAATTTTAATTATATAGTATAGATTGGGGCCATTTAGATAATTACTATGTAGTTTTCTAGTTGGCATGTGCGCAAACAATTTTGTGTTGAACTTACATGCAATTGCCACACCGTGACATATTAGTTAAGTAATGAAACCACATCGCTTATTAGTGTTTCACATTCACGTTGTGGTGAATGAACAGTCCATTTGGTTTTACCTTTTTGTTTCCAAACTTACAAAATGTTTGATATGGTTTAATAATCTTTTTTATGATGGCGTTATTTTTCACATTTTATGCTACTTATAGGTGGTCCCAGTGGGTCTGGGAAAACTAGCTTGGCTCAGAAAATGGCAAATATAGTTGGCTGTGTGGTAATCTCATTGGAAAGTTATTACAAATCTGATCAAGTGAAAGATCTGAAGTATGACGAGTTTACTTCATTGGATTTGTCATTGTTATCCAAGGTATTATATAGATTTATTTGACTTAAATCTTTTACTGCTACTAAATTCTGTTAAGTTCAGCTTTTACTTAAACTTTACCTATAGTCGCTGTGGCTGTAAAAGCCATTTATAATTGCTAGTTGCCTTCTTTGATATTGAATGTGCCCATTATTTTAATCTCATATTTCCCCAACTTTGAATTCCTCTTGGAAATGTGTTCGTGGTACATATACTGCACAGTATGGTGCGCTTAATCCTTGGTTCTGCTGTACTTCCTATTCATTTTATATTTTTGGTTGCCCTAGTTTCTCTCTTTGGAGCTTAAATTTGGCCACCTTTTCCACAATCCGACTGAGATCATGTGCCCCATGTCCATCTTTGGATATCTTCCTGTCCTATTTTTTACAGTTTGTACTGGAATATTGAATGCATATTAGTTTCTCACATTTGATCAAAATTCCCATTTTGCATATGTAAGATATTTTCATGTTAAATGCTCGGCAGAATATTGAAGATATAAGGAAACTTCATAAAGCAAAGGTTCCCTGTTTTGACTTTGAAAACTGTAGTCGGAATGGTTTCAAGGAGCTTCAAGTTTCTGAGGATTGTGGAGTGGTAATGCTTTCACATGCATTGCAGATTTTCCTATTTGCTATTTGTCTAATTCACAATGCGCTGGCTGGATAGATTACATGTAGACCTTTTAGAATTTTGATTATGCTATTTTGCTGTCTATCAATGTGTCTTACATTATCAAAATAATTTGAGTCAAACGCCATAATTGACTTGGATTTGAAGTTGCTTTAATTGCTACTGTCATCTATAAAGTGTTATGAGATTGATGCAAGCAAGAATCAATTGATGACAGAATTTTACTGGTTAATCATCTTTGCCTCAACGCTAAAATAGAAAAGTTTGCCGAAGAAAAAAGAAAAAGTAACACATGAATACACTAATATTAGAAAATTGTATTTGACTCATTATGCGATTTGAAATCATATATACCTTTCATGAAAGTGGCTTGAAGCTTTACAGCTGTACATAGCTATACATTAATATATACTCCAATTTTGGAAGTGTTTCTTGTTTTATTTGTTCGAAAAAGTGTGCAGAGTGGTTTGGGATAATGATTATGTGTATTACTTACAATAGTATGGAGTGTATGTAGCTATTTAAACAGTCGACAAAACCTGCAATAACTCCTTTATGGAAAAATCTACTTGTTTTGAATTTCAAGGAAAATCTACTTGTTTTTCCTTCAAGGAAATCTACTTTTTGTCGACAATTACATTTTTCCTTAAGAAATCTGTAAATTGATTTTGAAATCAGATAGTTTGAATCATATGAAACTAATTCTTCTTGTTTTCCTCGAGTAGTTAATGCCATTTTTCTGTTTTTGCATTTGTGTTGGTTGAATAAGAGCAGATTTCAGGCCGTGGAATAAGAGTACAATCTGATCTCATTGATATGTCCCATTGTCCTTAGACGATGACTAAAGCATGGAATTATTTGAAGTTGTGCTATTGTCTTTTAGTAAATTTGAATGCTAATGCTGCTATATGCTATTGAACTACTTTAAGATCTGTTTTTACCTTCTATATATATATATATATATTTAATTGCATCTCAACAGGTTATCTTTGAAGGGGTGTATGCATTACATCCAGAAATACGGAGATCACTTGATTTATGGATTGCTGTTGTAAGGCATATTCTGATGTTTACTTTTGCTTGCTTTTGTTTCTATCTAGAATGTTATCCTTTTCCTTGTTTCTGAGCAACCATGCTTTGAAAATAGGTTGGTGGTGTCCATTCTCATCTTATTGCTAGAGTTCTAAGGGACAAGAACCGCATGGGTTCTTCCATATCTCAGACTGAGATCATGAGAACGGTGTTTCCGATGTTTCAGCAACACATTGAACCTCATCTTGTACATGCTCATGTTGGTACATGCAGAGCATATCTCCATTTGTTTTGTTGCTCTTCTATCAAAACATAATATTACTTTTGGTCTTTATGCAGTTCTTCTCACAAAATAAATTCCCTTTTGCAGCTAAAGATTCGTAATGACTTTGATCCCGTACTTTCTCCTGAAAGCTCACTTTTCGTTCTCAAGAGCAGTAAGGAGGTGAAGAAATGGGGCACTTTTATTCTTCAAAAAGCTGGATGTTGTTTGTTGTGCTGTCACTATATATCTGAATTTCTTTACTGAATCAGGTTGCATATCAAGACATTCTGAAAGTGCTTGACTCAAGCAAGATTTGCAGCTCTGTGCAGAACTTCACTGATATGTATCTACGGCTTCCTGGAACACCATCAAACGGGCACCTGACAGAAAGTGAGTGCATACGAGTTAGAATATGTGAAGGCAGATTTGCTTTGTTAATTCGGGAGGTAAGCGATTTTGTTTCACACTTGTTATCAACTTGATTACTGGAATCTGATTTTATGCTACCTGGCCTCCTTGGTGTAGCCTATTATTGAAGGAAACTTCATTGTACAACCGAAAGTTGATTTTGACATAAGTGTCAGCACAGTTGCAGGCCTTCTTAATCTTGGGTATGGGCATTTAATCATTTATCACCTTAAATTAAATTTATCAATTGCAGTTTTCTTTTTCTACAAGTTCATAGATCCTCTACTCAAGTTAAATTTACGGACCATTATTTCTCGATTAGTATTGCTCCTTGAAAAGAATTAAGAGCTCTGACTGTAGAACTAAGTAGTCCGTAGCTGCTTAATTTATTTATGAAAATGCTTAATGTTATGTAAAAAGATTTGCATGATCAAGACATGTAATTTGCATAGCAAACCCTCTAATCTTGCATGTGTGTCCTCAATTCATATATATATAAATATCTCTTTTGGGTGAAAATTGATAAACCGGATCAGGATGTTGCCTTATCTTTATTAGGTGACCATTATTGTTATCATGTTAGTTGTTGCAAATTAGATATTCTAGCTGCTTGTCACGTAAGTTCACTTAGCTAGCACATTTTTTTTTAAATTTGCTGCTTGTATATTTCTATAAAATGTTTAAAATATTGCATAAATTTTATCTCTAATATACAAGGACATGACATGGGACTCGGGATACAATACGACACATGCATGGGATACTATCATCTTTCAATAAATATAGCATGGCACTCTTGGACAAGTTAAATAAATAAATAGAATTATTTATTTATAAAATAACTTATGTGACTTATTTTGTCATCGATCTCTTTTTTAGTGATTTTTTCCTTTATATATTTCTGATAAACACATATCACTCACAGAATTAGTTAACAAGTTATTTTAAAGGCATAAAGACTAGAGAGACAATGGTTAACTTGATCTAAAATCTAACTAATTTCAGACACTTAAATACACATCAGGACTAGATAATGAGCTTTGAAATTTCCTACTAATATAATGAAAATTCAATGCTCAATGTTCATTCAGACATATCAAAGTAAATAAAAGAAACATCTTCACTTACAAGATATTAGACATATTAGTATATGAAAAAAAGGAGAAACATTAGCACTTTCAAGTTGCAGCAGCTACATAATCATACTATCCCAACTACTTCATCTCTGAATTATAGCCCTAGCATAAAAAAAAAATTCATCTGCATCGGCGTCCGAATGTAGTGAAAAGTGAACAAGGGTCCCCGCATCATGGACGAATGCGGGTAAAGAAGCTAGTCCATCATAGTAGTACTCAAGTCAGTAGGATTAAATTAGGAACTTGGAATATAGGCAGCCTAACGGGCAAGCTAATAGAGTTGGTGGATGTTATGGTTCATAAAAAGATTAATATTTTGTGTCTGTAGGAAACAAAATGAGTTGGAGAGAAAGTTAAGAAAATTGTTGGCTTAAGTTTTAAACTTTGGTACTCTGGTAAGAATAAAAATAAGAATACAGTGGGGTATAGTTCTGGATAAGAGCTTGAAGAATCACGTAGTGGAATTTTAAAAAAATTATAAAAGAATTATGGCTTTAAAAATTATAATCAATGGAATGATTATTAACATTGTAAGTGTAACATTGTAAGTGTGTCTGCCCCCTTCAAGTAGGTTTGGATGCGAGCATAAAGGAAAAATTGTGAAATGATTTGAAAGAGTTAATACAAGAGATACCTTAGGAGGAAAGAATTATTGGAGAAGATTTAAATGAACATGCTGAAAGTATTGTTGAGAAATTTAATAGTATGCATGGTGGATATGATTTTGGAGAAATACTTCAGCATATGATCTTGTAATTACTAATATTTTATTCTAGAAGAGAGATGAGCATGTTATCATGTGCAAGAATGAAATTTCAAGAATTTAGATTATTTTTTTATAAGAAAACGAGATCGCTTGGATTGTAAAGATTGTAAAGTCATTCCAAGTGAATGTTTAACTACTCAACATCGATTAATAATTTTAGATTCCAAGATGAAGTATTAGAGAAGAAATAATAAGCCGAAATCCTATCCTCGGACTCGATGGTGAATCTAAAAAATGAGAACATATGTATATTTAAGAAGAAAGTTTTAGAACTTAGGCATTGAAACATTAACGAAAAAACTGATCTTATGTGGCTGATGGTTGCTAAATGTATTCGTAAGGTGGCGAATGATGTGCTGGGAGATTCCAAAAAATTGATTTCAAATGATAAAGATGTTTGGTGGTAGAAAAATGATGTACAAGAAAAAATTTTAAAAAAACAAAGATTTGTTATAAAAATTAGTTTAAAAACAAAAATAAGGATAAGTTGGAGAAATATAAAGTGGCTCGACGAGAATCTAATAAAACAGTCAATAATGCAAAGTATATGACCCTTGAGAATTTATATAAGAAGCTAGATACTAAATAAGGAGAAAGACAATTATATAGGATAGCCAAGATAAGGGATAGAAAATTTAAAACTTAACTCAAGTAAAATATATTAAGAATGAAAATCAAAAAGTACTTTTCATAGAAGAACATATCAAAGATAAATGAATGAGTTACTTTCAACAATTTTTCACTGAAAGTTGTGAAAATTCAATTGATCTCATGGTACTCAGCACCCCAAAAGAAAGTAAAAATTACTCTTACATTCGATGTATCAGTAAAGCTGAAGTCTGAAAATCTTTAAAAAAGGTGAAGTATAAAAAAATAGTAGAATCGGATAATATCCCAATAGATGTTTAGAAGTGCTTAGGAGATGGAGTTTTTTGACTCACTAGATTATTTAATATAATTTTAAAGACTAAAAGAATGTCAAATGAATGAATAAAGAGTATATTGGTACCTATTTATAAGAATAAAGGCGATGTACAGAATTATGCTAATTATAGAGGATTTAAATTAACGAGTTAACTTTAAAACTTTGGGAGAGGGTGATTGAACATTGGTTACGCCATAATACTAAGGTATCAGAGAATCAGTTTGGTTTTATGCCATGTAGATTTACTATAGAAGTTATTCATTTATTGAGAAATTTAATGGAGAAGCTTAAGAAGAGAGAAAAATCTACATTTGGTTTTGTTGATTTGAAAAAAGCTTATGTTAAAGTCTCAAGAAAAGTACTTTGGAGAGTTTTAGAAAAAAAAGGAATTTGTACTGCGTATATTCAAATTATTATGGACATGTGTAAAGGAGTTGTTACCTGTTTTCGGACACAAGGAGGTTTGACTAAGGGTTTTCGTATTATAGTTGGATTACACGAAGGCTCGGCTTTAAATTCATATCTTTTTGCTTTGATTATGGAAGTCATGACTGGACATATCCAAGATGAGGTATCTTGGTGTATGCTCTTCGCAGATGATATTGTCCTTATTGATGAAACTAAAGTGAAACTCGAGTCTTAGAGGAATGCTGTAGAATCTAAAGATTTTCATCTCAGTAGGTTAAAAATTGAATATATAGAGTGCACATTTAGTGAAGAAAAAATCACTTATATTAGTGATGTAACAATTGGTGACTAAATTGTTAAGAAGAGTGAGCGCTTTAGATATCTTGGATCAATCATATAAAATGATAGTGAAATAGATGATGACATTATTTGCAGGATTTAAGTAGGATGAGTAAAATAGAGAAATATTTTCGGTGTGTTATGCGATAGAAAATTTTTATCTAGACTTAATGGTGAATTTTATAAAATTGTAATAAGACCAGCAATGACATATGATGCTGAATACTGGCCTTTTAAGAGAGAACATATAAATAAAATAAATATTGTAGAAATGAGGATGCTAAGGCAGATGTGTGGATATACACAAAAGAATAGAATGTGAAATGAGTATATCCGAAAGAAAGTTGAGGTTACACCAATTGAGGATGAACTTAGAGAAAGTCGTCTTAGATGGTCTGGATAAGTAGTAGGACCAGATAACATCTCAATAGATGTTTGGAGTGTTTAGGAGATGAAGGAGTTTATTGGCTCACTAGATTGTTTAATATGATTTTGAAACTAAAAGGATGTCAAATGGATGGAGAAAGAGAATATTAGTACCTATTTATAACAATAAAGGCGATGTACAAAATTGTGCCAATTATAGAGGAATTAAATTAATGAGTCATACTTTAAAACTTTGAAAGAGGGTGATCGAACAAAGGTTACGCCATTATACTAAGGTATCAGAGAATCAGTTTGGTTTTATTGTAGATAGATCTACTATAGAAGCCATTCATTTATTAAGAAGTTTAATGAAAAAATTTAAGGAGAGAAAGGAAAAAACCTACATTTGATTTTTATTGATTTGAAAAAAGCTTATGATAAGGTCTCAAGAGAAGTACTTTGTAGAGTTTTAGAAAAGAAAAGGATTTGCACTGCTTATATTCAAGTTATTAAAGATATGTATGAAGGAGCTGTTACCTGTATTCGGACACAAGGAGGTTTGACTAAAGATTTTCCTATTACAGTTGGATTACACCAAGGCTCGGCTTTAACTCCGTATCTTTTTGCTTTGATTATGGAAGTCATAACTGGACATATTCAAGATGAAGTGCCTTGGTGTATGCTCTTCGCAGATGATATTGTCCTTATTGAGAAAACTAAAGAGGGAGCTAAAGCGAAACTAGAGCTTTGGAGGAATGCTCTAGAATTTAAAGGTTTTTATTTTAGTAGATCAAAACTGAATATATGGAGTGCACATTTAATCAAGAAAGAAATACTTATATTGGAGATGTGACAATTGGTGATCAAATTGTCAAGAAGAGTGAGCGCTTTAGATATTTTGGATCAATCATATAAAATGATGGTGAAATAGATAATGACGTTATTAGTAGGATTCAAGTAGGTTGGGTAAAATGGAGAAATGCTTCTGGTGTGTTGTGCGATAGAAAAATCTTATTCAGAATCAAGAGTAAATTTTATAAAACTGTAATAAGACCAGCGATGATATGTGGTGCTGAATGCTGACCTGAAAAAAGAAAACATACAAATAAAATAAATAATTCAGAAATGAGGATGCTAAGGTGAATGCGTCGATATACACGAAAGGATAGAATGAGAAATGAGTATATCCGAGAGAAAATTGGTATTACACCAATTGAGGATAAACTTAGAGAAAGTCGGTTTAGATGGTTTGGACATCTAAATCGTAGGCCGATCGAAGTTCCTGTTAGAAAAATTGAGTTATTGGATTTTGCCCATATACAAAGAGGAAGAGGGAGCCAAAGAAGAAATTGTAAGAAACTATAAGGAGTGATCTTAGTTACTTAGACTTAGATAAGAATTTGGTAATTGATAGAGCCCAATGGAAATAAAGGATTCATGTAACCCCACCTAGTGGGATTAAGGCTTGGTTGTTGTTGTAGTAATTGCATAGAATTTTTTTTACAATTTAAAAATAAATAAATAAAAATATTAAAAATTTTAAAATTGAAGATGATAAATAATATTTAAGTATTTATATTTAAAACTTTAAAAATATATTTTTATTATTTTAATTATAAAAATATTTTATGATAGTAACATGGAGATATTAAAATATTAAATGAAAATTATAACGAATAAATTTATAATCTTACGTATAAAGTAATGTTAATATATAAAACATATTTATTAAATATTTAGGAAAATATTTATAAATTACTCAATTTAATTTAAAAATTAATTCCAATTAGAAAAGCCAATCTACTCGAACTAAGTTCGATTTGCAATCAAAAATTTTAATTCACGGTTAGAACTCAATTAAAGCAAACCCAAAGTATTTTTTTATAGACTTTTATTGTATATTTCTGATAACTGACTAATCAATAAATTAATCCATCATGATTTAAAGTTTCAATTCATTGAATTATCTAATAGATTAAGTTTTAATCTATAGGGTAATCCAGCGAATGAAAACTCTTGGTCAATTTATTGAATGCGGTTACATAGCATTATTTTAGATATAGTAGCATCATGTGTTACATCATTATTGTTTTATACATATTAAAGTTCATTTGAATATTAAAATTTTAATTTATAATTAATTTTTTATAATTTAAGTTAACCTCTTTGTTATATATTAACTATAGTATCATCGCAGGAATGAAATTTGTTTTATATAGTATTAATAAATTGTTAATTTTAAAAAAGATTAAATATTAATTCACACATAATAAAGAAAATAATAAATAAATAAATAAATAAAAGTTTTTTTTGAAGCTTATATGATATAAAATGTGAATGTTATTTGATAATATTGACATAAGTATTTTAGATAGTTCTAAAATTCAGTTGTTTCTACTGGCTTTAATAAAATTTTTAAAGCTTTAGTGAAGTTAAGGCTCAGCCTTACCTTCAAATAGTTTGACTTTTTTTCAAAATAATGATATTATCTTGTAGGGTTCTAAAACTCATTCAAAACTTATCTATATTTTACTTAATTTGAAATTGATTTAATTTTATTATATCTAGAAGTTAACTTATTTGGAATACAATCGATTCATGTTAATCTACTCAAGTCAAGTTTGACCCACAATCAAAACGTTCAATTCATGATTATCTGGCCGAGCTTTGATCTTGTCGAACTCTATCAATGCAAACTCAAAGATTTTAGTCTTTAAATTAAAATTTAAAAATTTCAACTAACATTTGCAGAAAAGAAAGAAAATTAAGACAATAAAATAAAAATATTCATGTAAACTTTTATGAGTATTTTGGGAAAGTGACAGCTAAATATGTTAAAAAAAAAAATTTTAGTAATTAAAAAAATGGGCAGCTAATAGGTGATAATCGGATGGACATTTTAGGCAATCCAAAAGTTAGCTGCTTCCCAACTCTTTTAATAGAATATATATGGATAGATTGGAAGATTAGACTTCAGAGTGTGTAAAATGGGTGTTTTTAGTGAATGATTGTGTGTTTCTACTTGATATGGTTCCTGTAGGTTATTTTACAGAGTTTAGCTCGAGTATAGTGCTCAAAATAATTTTTAGGCAGGTCGCATGTTTTTCTGACTGTTTGTTATCTATCTTGGCTGCACAATTTGTCTCCTTATCAATTTTATTCAACATATCATCATCCTTGCGTTGTCAGGTATCAAGCTGTGGCTTATATCGAAGCATCTGCTTTGATTTACCAAGATGGCAAGGTATTATCTTTCTGCTTTTGTGATTATACTTGACTTTCACATGCTCATTCGTTTTGACTAAATTTCCTTTAGGCATATTAAATGTGATTTTATCTCATTCCCTAATACAAATAGCACAATAAAAATAACATAGCCTTAGTCCCAGACTAGCTGTGGTCGGTTATCTATGGATGATTGGATATCCCTTACTCATTCAGCTCTATCTAAAGTTCTTGTTGCTTCTTCTATATGTTTGTTTATGTTGCACATCTTACGTGTACTGTAAGTCATCAATCCAAGTCATTCATTGCAACACTGTTAAATAATTCTTCTCACGTCATTTAATTCAAAATCTGTGGATTCATTTTTCTTTAATTAAGAGATTGCAAAAATTATTATTTTATTTTAAATTCATGGTGTTTGAGGTGTTCTTGAAGAATGTTATTTTTGAGAATTTATATAGGACACTAGATACTAAAATAGGAGAAAGATATATGTACAAATTTACTAAAATAAGAGAAAAAAAATTAAATATTTTATTGAAGTTAAATGCATTAAAAATGATGATCAAAAGGTAGTTTTAAGGAAAAAGATGTTCAACATAGATGGATGAATTAATTTGAAAAGTTTTTTAATGATGGTTATGATAATACGATTTATCTTACTGAATTTTGTATCAAAAAAGAGGATTGAAATTTCTTTTATACGGGAGGCTTTAAAAAAGATGAACGTGTAAAAAAGCAGTAGGAGCGGATGATGTTCTAATAGATATTTAAAAATGTATGAGAGATGAAGCAGTTTCTTTGCTTACTAGGTTTAATATAATTTTGAGAACTGAAAAGATGTCAAATGAATCAGGAAAGAGTACATTGGTACTTATTTATAAGAATAAATTATGTTAACTATAGAAAAATTAAATAAATGAGCCATACTTTTAAAAATTTCAACTTTAAAAATTAATTTTATTTTACATTTAACACAAATTTCAATATTAGAATATTAAAATAAACTTTTCTCATTAAATTAATAAAATAAAAATTTCCTCCTTTGTTCAAAAATCAACCCTCTAACCAAACGAGGCCTAAAACATTGGGAGAGGGTGATTGAGCATAGATTATTAGGGTGTCACAGAATTAGTTTAGTTTTATGCCAAACAGATCTACTATGGAAGCTATTCATTTGTGGAGCGGTTTAATATTAATGCTTAAGGAGAGAGAATATTTGGCTTTTATTGATTTACAAAAAGTTTATGATAAAATTTTCAAGAGAAGTAACATGGATTAGGAGGACTTGAGCACTCCTCTCATTAGTAAATGTTAGAAAAGTAACTATGATGCAAGACAGATAAATGAAAATACAAATATAGAGATTAGCAAGTCTGTGTAGCAGATTAATTACAAATTAATGCAAAAAATTTGGAATTCAATTTTGTGACAACTAAGAAATTAACTAAATCTATAAAAACTAATCTTTTAAATAAGGTAATTGAAAATTATCAACTCAAATTAAGGCTCAGTCTTGTTTTTAATAAATACAAAACAAAGTAACAGGATTGCACATTTTCATATTATTTAAATAACGGTACTTACTTCCTTTCAATAATGAAGATCACACATGTAGAGCAATTTTGAGTAAATTTCAGACAAGCAGTAAAATCCTGTTGTAATCGATTAACGGGGTAAATAGTTTGCAAGAATTCGTATCTGAGTCAGAAAATCCTAGGGACTACTATGAAATTGAATCAACTCAAACCCTTCAAAGATCATTGCTGGTTTTGGCAAACGGACTTGTGGCTTGTCTCACGTGGTCACAGGACCTGGGGACGTGAGCACATTGATGGGTGGCTCGTGCGGAAGTTCTGTGCAGGCTCGACATGCAGAGTTGACTCAGACACGGTGATGGCTTGCATTGTTGGTGAATTGTGGGCTCACTTGGAGCGGACAAAGGGCGGGCACAATCGGTGCAATCGGCGACTGTGTTCAGTGTGAGTGTCACAAAGGCTAGATTGAAGAGGAGAAGAGGGAATTGAACTGAAGGAGATGAGCTTGAGCAATTGGATGGAGTTTAGGGATTCTCACTAAAGGCCTAAGCCTTTCTTTATTTTGGATATGTATTTATTCCAGAATCAAACAATCTTAAAGGAAAAAACAAAGAATATTCATTTGGCATTAACCAAAATAACAATCAGAGAGGCATTTATGTAAACTTTCATACAATCAATACAATTATAAAAAATACAATATAATGTGATTTTCTAATATAAATGAGAAAATACTAGACACTATGCCTAAAATAATAATTACAAAAATAGAAATAACTAAGACAGAATAATTACAATAAATAAAAATTATTACAAAATGAAATCTCCCATCAGTGCAATTAATCAGGATAAATATCAGTGCAATTAATCAGGATAAATAAGGAGATTTCCAATCCGCCTTGTTAGCAATCATCAACAGACATCTTTCCAAATCTTTCTTGACCATCAATCGATCCAAATCAAAGTAATGTGATTAGATCTCGGTCGTCAGCGATAAACCCCATTAGGAATGAATCGATGGTTGATAGTAGTGTCTCTACCAAATCGAGACAGCCTTGTGGAATTTGTTTTCTTTTTGTAATCAGGAACTTTGTTCTGTAGTAGAAAAAATTTGGTGACCCTACAAAGTTAGACTAAAAATTTCATAAGAAGTTCGGCTGGTTTCATTGAAACTGCATAGTAAATGAAGAAATCATAGTTATACTACTGAAACAAAATTATTATAAGAATCCTTATAATTGCATGATACATAAAGCAGTAAATTAAATTTAAAATGCTATTAAATAGAAGATGGACTGGAAAACACCACATATATGTTAAGTTGTATCCTAGGAGGCATTCACTGCTTTTTAATCTTCATGTCCAGACGGCTTTATTTTATCTTTTTTAAATTTATGCTACCATTTTTTTCACTCGCACTATTTTCTGTGACATCCAGATTCTTGTTGAGGTCGATCATTTGCAGGCTACCCCAAGTCCCTATCTCCAGATTAAAGGCGTCAATAAGGATGTTGTCTTAGCTGCGGCTACCATACTTGGTTTGGATGGTTCATATACCACAAAAGTATTCTTTTGAAACATGACAGTATAAAAATGTGATATTTGCACAAAGACATGAGGCAATGCTCTGTTTGTGAATTTTCTGAAATTTTACAGACATATCTTCAAATTATCCTTGAAAGTCTACCATCTTCTGCCAGAAGCTCCAATGGAATTTATAACCAACAGGCTGCTAGGCTTCAAGAACTTGTTGAGTTTGTGCAATCTCAAGTAAGTGTCTCTTGTTGTCCTATGCAGTTGTTACCAGTAGTTCTTCTTAGGGCACAAAATGCTGAATACATTGTTATTACTTCATGTGCTCACTTCGATGTTCTAAATGTTCTATTCATCTTTATGCACGAAACAAATGGGTTCTTCGTCCAAATAATTCTTTGTTATTACTTCATGTGCTCACTTTGATGTCCTAGAACTTTGATTAGCATTGTGTGCAATATCACCTACATCCGACTCAGGGCATTTGCTTGCTTATTATCAACTCCAGCCTTGTGCTTGAGTACAAATATGTACTCCTAGAGAAAAGCAACCCATTTCACTTGCCGGGAACTTAGATTCTTTGGGAATTAAGTACCTAAGTACTTGTTAGTCCAAGTATAAAACAAATTCATTGGCGATGAGATAGTGATGCCAATATTGGAGGGGCTGTACAACAACGTAAAATTCGTGTTGCGCTTCATTTAATTTTTCGCTAAAATACGTAACATGGTGACCTTCCTGACTTAGTACTCCTCTAATACCTAGATTAGTGATGTCACACAACATAAAAAACTTTTTCAAAATCAGGAAGTTGTAGAACTAAGGCTTCAATAAGTCTCTCTCAAAATGCTCGATTAGCGATAGGGGTCCATTGAAACTCCCATTTCCTTCGAAAGTCAGTAATAGGGGAGGTGATTGAGCTAAAATCACGAATAAACCTACGATATAATGTAGCTAGTCCACCATTCTTGGATGGTAGAGATCTTGGAAGGGTTGGCAGAAACTCCCTCTCTCGTCACTATGAAGCCCAAAAAGACAATTGAAGGTGTTTTTCGCATCTCAGGATGACGAAAACCTCACATAAGTGGTCTTGGTGCTCTATCCTGGATTTGCTATAAATTAAAATGTCATTGAAGTAGATGACAAAGGAGACACCTATAGATGGTTGTTTGCTGTTAAGCATTCCTAAATTTGAGATTAGTCGAGGGGTGTGGTTGTCTTTCATTTTGAAGTCTAACTTCATATGTTAGAACATAAAATTATTCTTAGTCTATAATTCTACAAGCTTAAGCTTTGTAGGTTAGTTGGTAATCGGTGATTTGACATACTATTATAGTTAGAAGTCTTAAATACAGTTTATGAATTAGACTTTGATTTCATTGCCAAACTTCTGAAGGTTGTTAATTCCTTTTTCATTTTTATTTAATCTTTGTTTATTTTATATGTAAAACCCACTAAACATCACACTGATCAGGGAGGGAGTTATAGCATAGAGTCTTCCTCAAGCCGAGAAACTCTGCCAATGGATAGTATCATTGAAGATCTACAGAGTAGGATCAAGAAGATCGAGAGATGGCTTGCTATTGATATGGTTTTCTTCTCCTTTGATTTTGCTCATCAAACCTCCTATCAAACCTTAGATTCATAGTCACAATAATCATTTTCATTGCTTTTTTTTTCCTGCAAAATAACCACAAGCATGAGTTGTATTTCACAATCTCATTTTGTTCCAAAAACATAATTAACCTTATGATTATTTTGCAAAAAAAAGAAAGTCTAATAAAAATATTATTTATCACAATGCACCAGGAAAACCACACTGCTCTGACACATTAACGTTTCAGGTCTTGTGGACCTTCCTGTTATCTGCTCTAGTCGGTTATTCACTATACCAAAGAAGACGCCATTAGAATCAATCTTGAAGAATCACAAATTCTAAAGAACCTGATTAGCTGTGAACTAAATCTAGGGCATACACAGGGTAAAGATTGGTGGTATCAGTGGAGCTTTTTGTGATCTTATTTCACAGCATCCATTTTAAATTCTGTTTCTTCCATGCAGGCTCTGCTTTCTTCTCATTCATATATCCCTAAAGAGGCAAGAAACAGCATTAACAAATGATTGAGCACAGGCTCAGACAAACTTACTTGACATCGAATTATGACCGCGACGACTGAATCTCAGCACTAACAACTTGAGCATGCAATTTATAAGGCTCAATCTCGTGCTTTGAAATCCATGTAGATATGTTTCTCTGGTGAGTGGTGAGTTTTTGCTGCGTCAGATTTTGAACAGTGAGTCCAATTCTTCAACAAGATCACGCTAATTTTAAGCCT
The DNA here is from genome assembly GCA_019297695.1 of Apostasia ramifera. Lineage (NCBI taxonomy): Eukaryota > Viridiplantae > Streptophyta > Magnoliopsida > Asparagales > Orchidaceae > Apostasia > Apostasia ramifera. The sequence continues at coordinate 335,989 of JAEMOT010003440.1, forward strand.
GTTTGATTTTTTTTTTCATTCTGAATGGCCAATTAGGGTATATCGCTGGCTTTGGTTCCGACCTTAAATTGAATTGACCACTGACCGTTGTGGATTACCCCAAATCTGTTCCAGATTTTTAGTTCATACAGTGGAATATGATTTGGGCGCAGATTCACATTTTTAAATTTATAACATCGGGTTCCTGAGTTTTAATAAATTATAATATGGGTCTTTCTTTTATTTTTTTATTATTAAAATTTTTTAAAATTACCGTTTTACTCCCGTCTCTCTCTCTCTCCTCCCGATCCGGTGCACGCCCNGTGCGCCGGATCGAGAGGAGAGAGAGAACGGTAGGGGTAAAACGGTAATTTTAAAAATTTTAATAATAAAAGGAAGACTCATTAAACTCAGAGACCTGGATGTAATTTGCCCTTCTTTTTATTAACAATAGTTTCTACGTGAAAATGATGAAAGTAATAAAATTAAGGGGATTTACTTCAAGAATGAGGTGTTGCCTGAATCTAATAAATTTTGGAGTGCTGCTAAAAAATAATGGATTTTGGGGTGATAAATGTAAATTTTTCTAAAATTTGAAGATCTGTTATCTGTGAGCTCTAACTTAATTATGAAATATTCTAGAACTTATCAAAATAAAGAAGAAGATTATGATTTTGGAGCTTTGGATACTTTCTACTGTTGAATTATTATTGTCCACATTATAAAAAGATGAAAGAGGGAAGAGTGAAGAGGGGGTAATTGCATCTGGGTCCTTGAGGCGGAAGAGCATTGTAATGTGGTCACAATATTTTAAATTTCAATTTAAATCTTTGAAGTTTTTGGCTTCAATTGTTAAATTTTTAGTAAAATTATTTTCAGTTGCTAATGCTTTGAATTTTTAGAATATAAATTTAAAATATTAATGTTAATGTTTTTATTTTTAAAATGTTTAGAGAAAAAATAAGATTAACAAAATTAAATTTTAAAAAAAATTAGTAAGGTAAAGGGGTATCATTGTTTTTTAATGTGTTAATAATTTAAATTAGTTAAAAAATAATTAAATTATATATTAGTAAACGTTAACAAAGAACATTGAGCTTTGAAAAATGAATTAAAAGTATAGTATTTTTATAATTTCATAGATTAAATTTAAGGGGTGTTTGGTTCATTGTTATTTTGGTGTTATGTTATATAATTTAAATGTCATCATATTTTAATATTATTTGATTAATAATTTTATAATTTAATAAAAAATTATTTATATATATTATTAAATTAAATAATTATTTTTTTTAAATAACATAATATTGAACCAAACACAGGTTTTTTAAAAGTTTGAGATTAATTTAATATATTTTCCTAGTCACAGGTGCCTGAGCCTGAATGTAATTTATCCTTTAAGATGTACTGCATTGAAATTATTTCACGTTTCAACTACAATCATCTATTTCAATGGTTTTGGATTGTTTCTGAGGGGAAACTGTGTCCAAAGACATTTATTTAATGGGTTTTAATTGAAATTCAGCTGAAACTGAAGTTCAGTTAGTTTCAATTGAAATTCTCAAATTTTTGATGTGATGTATCGTGAAAACTAGGATTTTGTTTGGGTTAAAACTGAAAATTCATATCTACAAATTATTAAAATTATGATAAATACCGAAACTATTTTTTTTCAATTTTATTTTAAATCAACTATCAATTTTATTTACATCTAACACATCGATGTATACAATAAAAATTTTGTCATAAATTTTACAATCTTACAGACATAATTAAAATTTGAAATTTAATTATTCTAATTTTTACTGCAAAAAATATATGATATAATAAGACTTTTGTTTAATGTAACTTAGATATTAGTAATATTTAATTATGTTACCTTTATAATTTATATGTATTAATTAATTGTTATTATATTTTAAATTAATGTATTACAGAATTGTTGAGTAGAAATTGTTGTGCGGTATACTTAATTAATAATTTTGACAAAATTAGCCATATATATAATTATTTTTTATATATTTATATTATTGATAGGTAATAATATATATTTTATTGATGTATTTATTTTATCTATATTATTTTGTATATGATTTATTTGATCACATATATTTACTTATATATATTCTTTTAAACATAATGACTATACGTTCATAGTAGATGTAATGAAAGGGCGGGCCGAGCTTGGCGTAGGTCAGACTCACCCGAGCTTGAAATTAAGTTTTATCAAGTTCATGCTCGTGATTCAGGCTTAACTTGGGCCGCTAAACCCGCTTATGAAACTAACTAGGCTTGCAAACTCATTTCAAGTAATTTAATTTTTATAATAAAACTTTTAGCTTGTAGGCCTTGCAATAAGGAAAATGCGTCACAAACGAAGCCGAGTTGTCGGCAGTTGAAGAGGGAGGTTGAGGCAGGGAAACGAAGCAAGATCGTTGATGGCTACTGAACAGAGGTCGTGACTCGTGACTTGCAATGTAGTGGGCTGATCGGCAGCGAAGAGTGAGGGAGACGCAACATCTTGCCTTCTTTGAGCAACCATTAAAACATGAGATAAAAGGATATGGCAGAAGCAGTGAAGCAGTGAAGCTGTGAAGCTGAGAACTTAGCAAACTGTGCCACAGTCTCCTAATTTCCTTGGTAAACTGATAATGGAGATAATGGAGATGGTAGAGCAAGGGGGTTAAAAAAAAAAAAATTTCAATAGAAGGGGATTAAAAATTAGGGATTTCATCCTGGAACTCAATATTATCCCTAAAAAGGTGGCATTAGAATCGTAAAAAATATATAAAAAAAGGGACTTAACATGCCGAGCTTGGCTCAAAAATGGTTAGTGGCCTCAAGCTCCAACACTAGTATACTCTATTTTGCGCAAGAACTAAAATCAGAATTAAAATAGTATTAGTTTGAGACTTCAAAGCAACAATTACATAAATCGATAACTGTTTGCTATGCTATACCTTTTTTTAAATCTACTTTTCTTAATATATACAAGACATTTGTTATTACATTAAGCTAATTATGTTATTCTTTTTGTTGATCGCAATTTACGTTAATCTCTTATAAACAATAACGTCCTTCTAAGTACCTTAAAAAATAGGTAAAATGCATTTAAGTTTTTAAGTTCTTTGAAATTTTATATACTAGTTTATAAATTTTTAATCATAACAATTAAGTTTTTGAGATCTAGGATTTTTTTATGTTAATTTATAAAATTTGAATCATAATATTTAGATTTATATAAATTACGTATTTTATTATCTCTTAATTCTTTCATATTATAATTTAAGTGTAATATAATGTCATAGTTGATAGAAGGACCACAATATAATAAATCATCAATATCAAAATCTAAGTAATACTATTAAATTATTCATGAACCAATATATAAAATGTCTAGGTCCTGTTTAGTTGGAGGCCAGGCCAAGATCAAAATGGCCTTCAATAATCTCTAACTATTTTATTAAAAAAATAATAATAAAAAATTAAATATAATGTATTAAAAATTTTATGAAATATAATATAAAGTAAATTTTTTTATTAAAATTTATGTATTGAGAATAAAAAATAATTTTTTTTAATAAAATAGATAGAAATTATTTTGGCTATGATCAGAAAAAAAAAAAGTACTATAATTCAAAAATCAAAATTTGTGGACCAATATTCAAAATGCATGATATTAAAGACGTATATGTAATTTACTCAAATTCTCCCGGTCCCGTCTCTCCGCCTCCATGAAAAAAATCTGCCAATGTGTCTTGTCGGACCCTCGCACCTGCGCGTAGAAAGGAGTGGCAGTCGGAGAAGGAGAAGGGAGATTCTCTGCCCCGTCCGTCTCCTCGAAACACGCCGCCTCCTTATTACGTCGAAATCTCCGTTCAAGGTATCACGGAGATGGCGAGCAGGCCTCCTGAGCAGGACCAAATCGAGATTCCACGCGGCGGAGACAAAGGTCCTACGCCGGCGGTGAAGGTTGTAGCCGATGCGGCCACCGGAGGCAGCGATGAGCGGCAAGTTGGCGTGGCAGAGCATTCTGGATCTGCGTCAAGACGGGCGACTGATCGGCGGCGGAGCATTCGTTCGATCTATAAGGTATCTAGTTGTAGTACACCACACCAAAACTTTTGATTTAGAAATCTATTATGGTGACGTTGCTTGGATGCATTAACATTGCAAGAAAGGTTCTATTAGGTCTTATTAGTTCTTCGGGTATGTAAATTGGATTCGACTGAAGGGGCTATTTGGATTTAGGTTAAGCTTGCCTAGCGAAACTGGAACGAACAATATGCGAGAAATGTTCTCTGGCACGTTCACATTAGGTAATATTGGTTGAAAACATGCTAATGCCTATAAACAGATTCCTATTTTAGGGCGTTTCAACTCCAATTTCGGTGCAGTTTTAAACGATGCTTTCTAACATGCAACCTAACGTACTGATGCACTAAAAATTGAAGTTCAAGAGAATTTTAATAACATGGAATGAAACTAAATGAAAGAGTATATTTTGCTAAATTAATCTAATTATGCTAGTTATTTGCAAATCACAAGAAACTTTATGAAATTTCAGTTAGGATTGAAATGTTCCATATGATTTCAGTAACTTACATAAAAATAATAGGTATTTTATGAAGAACTTTTAGAAAATCTTCTCTAACACATGAGATCTTGAATTAAACTTAAAATATGAAAACTAATCAAACTTCAAAGCATGGAAAATATGGAAATTTCAGGAGAAACTTGGTCATACTGAAAGCACAGCAACTGGAAACTTTATTCATGAGAATCGTGGTTTTTGCAATGGAATAACAATAGACAAAATCTAGAAGGAAGTGAGTACAAATAAGTAACAAAAATAGAGTGGCAGGAGTTTGTTAATACAAACTTTGTAGGTAAAATAATATCCTAGCAACAATAATATAATATGAATTTCTAAATATGTACTGATATTGTAAGAAATGATAGAAATAACACATATATAATTATGTGACATGCTTTATATTAAAATAACTTTCACATGCGCAACAGAAATATCATAACATATCATACGACATAATTGATCGATAAAATTACATATATCACACTAATAAGACTATAATATGTAGAATATAAAAATCATCAATTATCAACATAATTTCTTATTTATCTGTTCTCACTTAATTTCGTAATGTCATAACACTTTTTTGTATAGTGATGTAGTACCATTATTCTTATACCCTTTCACCTAGAAGCCTGATAAAAGTTCGTACAGCTTGTTATCCTAGAAACCTTGCTAGGAGCCGCACCTTGCATCAGTGATTCCTTTTTAGGACATCACCCGGCGTACACTCCCCACTCTTATCGGAATTGAAGAAGATTGTGAGAATTTCCTTAATTTTACTCTGCTGAAATATAAAAAGTAGATTACCAACAGCCTGGTAATTCCTTAAAATACTCTGTCAAATCCTACAAAAGAGGAAACTATCTTCTATCTATAGAAAATAATCTACAGCTATTTACAGCTAGCAAATCTCTAATTACAGCCCATAATATCTTCTAATTTCAGCCTATGATCACCCATAATCTCGGAATTCCACACTCCCCCTCAAGCTGGGCAATGAATGTTAATCATTCTTAGCTTGGAGAGAAGTATGTCAAATTGGGCTCTAGGAACAGCCTTTGTCATTATATCTGCAGTCTGTTGCCGTGTGGGGGTGTAGTCCACTTCTATGATCTTTTGCTCTATCTTCTCTTTGATGAAGTGGCGATCAATCTCAACATGTTTGGTTCGATCGTGATGAACTGGATTTTTTGCGATGCTAATTGCTGCTTGATTGTCACACATCAACTTCATAGGTCCGTTAGGAGCGAGCTGGAGTTTTTCAAGCAGCCTTTTTAACCATATCCCTTCACTAATTCCATGGGCCATGGCACGAAATTCCGCTTCTGCACTGCTACGTGCCACAACCGATTGCTTCTTACTCCTCCAAGTAACTAGATTGCCCCAAACGTAGGTACAATAACCCGAAGTAGACCTTCTATCTGTTAAGGAACCAGCCCAGTCTGCATCTGAGAAGATCTCCACGTCACGGCTTGCCCCTCTTTTGAAGAATAATTTTTTACCTGGAGTCATTTTTAAGTAGCGTAGTATCCTATATACGGCTTCTTGATGCTCTTCGGTGGGATTGTTCATAAATTGGCTAATCAAACTCACTGCAAAGCTGATGTCAGGTCTTGTGTGTGATAAGTAGATTAACCTTCCAACTAGTCTTTGATATCTTCTCTTGTCGACAGCAGCCATATCTTCTTTTGAGCCTGTCTTGTTGAATGGATCCATAGGAGTATCAGAGGGTTTGCATCCAAGCATTCCTGTTTCTTTTAACAAGTCAAGGGTATATTTTCGTTGTGACATCGAGATACCCTTGCTTGACCTTGCTACCTCCATGCCAAGAAAATACCTCAAAGCTCCTTGATCTTTAATCTCAAATTCTTTACTTAGAACTGTTTTAAGTCAGGAAATTTCCTCTTCATCATTCCCAGTAACAATTATATCATCAACATAGACTATAAGAAAAATAATCTTACCACCAAGAGATCTCTTAATGAAAAGAGTGTGATCAGATTGCCCTTGTGAAAATTCCTCTCCTTTAATCACCTTAGTAAACCTCTCGAACCAAGCTCTTGGGGATTGCTTAAGCCCATAGAGGATTTCTGAAGTTTGCAGACTAGGTCGTTGCTACTGGAGAGTTTCAGGCCTGGAGGAATCTCCATGTAGACTTCTTCTTCAAGATCGCCATTGAGAAATGCGTTTTTGACGTCCAGTTGATGCAAATTCCAATCAAAGTTGGCTGCCAAGGATAACAAGACTCAGATTGTATTTAACTTTGCAACTGGTGCAAAAGTTTCTTGAAAATCAATCCCATGAGTTTGAGTAAATCCTTTGGCCACCAACCTTGCCTTGTACCGGTCTATACTCCCATCTGCCCTGTGTTTGACATTGAAGACCCACTTACAACCCACAGGGCGTTTTCCCTATGGTAATTTCGTAATCTTCCAAGTGCCATTCTTCTGCAGTGCTTGTATTTCTTCATTCACTGCCTTTCTCCACTCAGGATGCTGTAAGGCCTCTTGTATGCAGTTCAGGAGTGCAGTACTCTCTAGATTAGTGACGAAAGCTCGAAGATTGGGATATAGCTTCTCATAGGACACAAATCTTGAGATGGGATGCTGAGTACAAGATCTTACTCCCTTTCTGTGGGCCACGGGCCTGTTGAGATCATCCATAGAGTCAATGTCATCAGTAATAACAGGAGAATCAATATTACCTTGAATGACTCTGGTGGGATTTGATATCGGGGCATCAGTGTGACAAGGCGCAGGAAGAAGCTCAGGATGTAGGTCCACTGGTTTAGGGTTCTTCTGACGCCTTAAGTAAACTTAAAGTTCTTTGCCACTGGACTCCTTGTCTCCTTGAATCTGACTTGATTCTGATAGTGGTCCATCTGGTTCCATAGATGGTTCACTAGAAGAATTAGGTTCTAGCACTCCAAAGTCAGGCACGAACGCATCCCACAACTGATATTCTTCTGGTTGATTTACTGGATTCTCCCCCTTAATATGAGTTTTGGTGTAAAAGGGTACATTCTCAAGAAATGTCACATCCATAGTATTATAGGTTTTCTGGGTGGAAGGGCAATAACACTTATACCCCTTTTGATAAGAGGAATAACCTATAAAAATACACTTGACAGACTTGGGATCATGTTTACTTCGCTGATGTGGTGGGATATGAACATATGCAGAACATCCAAAAACTTTGAGAGGTATATCAATTATGATCCGATTCTGAGGAAAGTTTTTGGACAGGGTTTGGCATGGAGTATCAAATTTCAAGACTCTAGAGGGCATCCTATTTATTAGGTATGTAGCAGTTAAAATAGCCTCTCCCCAGAATTGTTTTGGGACATGAGTGGCAAACCTAATAGATCGAGCTTCCTGTAGAAGATGTCTATTTTTTCCTCTTGGCTATCCCATTCTGTTGAGGGGTATCAATGCAAGAACTTTGGTGAATAATCCCATTTTCTAGAAGGTAATTTCCAAGTATGTAATTAAAGTATTTCCTGGCATTGTCTGTTCTAAATACTTGAATCTGAGCTTGAAATTGTGTTTGTATCATGGAATGAAAGGATTTGAAGATAGAACCTACCTCTGATTTTTCCTTCATGAGAAATACCCACGTAACTCGAGTATGATCATCAACAAAGCTAACAAACCATCTAGTCCTAGAGATATTGTGAACGCAAGAGGGTCCCCAAATGTCGCTATGAATAAGGGAAAAAGGTTTTGATGGTTTGTAATTTTGGGATGGATAAGGGTTACGACAATGCTTAGAAAATTGGCAAATTTCACATTGAAAAAATTTGGGATTTTTATTAAATAATTCTGGAAACATCTTAGATAAGTACATAAAATTTGGATGCCCTATGGGATAATGCAATAACATGATTATACTTTCTTTATTTGAATCTAAAGGCAAGTTTAACCTAGGATTAGGAGTAGAGAAAGAGACATGATGTGCTTGAGAGTCTTGTTTTCCTGCTGCCCTAAACCAGTAGAGTCCTTTGCTTTCCCTAGCATTGCCAATCATCATCCCTGAAGCCAAATCCTGAAACAAACAGTGAGTGGAAGAGAATTTAGCCAGGCAATTTAGGTCTCGGGTAAGCTTGTTGATTGACAGTAAATTGCATGAGAGCTTTGGAACCAAAAGAACTTGATTAAGAATTAGGGTCTCGGAAATAATCACTCTTCCAATACCGGTCACAGTGGAAAGAGACCCATCAACAATTCTGACTTTGTGATTCTCATGGCAGGGACTACAATCATGGAGCAATGAAATATCACTTGTCATGTGGTCGGAGGCACTCGAATCGATGACCCAACCTGATGAATCTTCGATTTTTGTGTGTAAAGCGGTTAGGGAGTTACCTCTCTGAGCAGTGGATCCGGTTGAGGTAACGGGGTTAGTGGATGATCCTTGGGTGAACATCTTTTGCAGCCACTCCACTTGTTCTTTGCTGAAAAGAGCAGAATCATTGGTACTTCTTTCTTTTCCTTCAGAATCTGCCACAAATGCTCGTGCCTCCTTCTCCTTGTATGACTTCCAGTCAGCGGGCTTCTCGTGTATTTTCCAACATGTTTCTTTGGTGTGACCTGGTCTGCGGCAATGATCACACCATGGTCTTCCTTTCTTTTGCCTTGCGTCATGGGTAGATCCTCGGGAGACAAGGGCAGTTCCTTCTTGAATGTTTGTGGAGCCTTGGGAGATGAGAGCTGATCTTTCCTGAACATTGGAGGATGGCCTTGTTTCCATCATCAGCTTCTTCCTACTTTCTTCTCTTCTAACCTCTGAGAAAGCTTCTCGAATAGTAGGGAAAGGCTTGGTTCCAAGGATTCTCCCTCTTACTTCATCTAGGGATTTGTCTAGTCCCAATAGGAACTTAAAGACCCTTTCTTTTTCAATAATCCTTCTGTATCGACTAGCATCCCCTGGGCACTCCCAATCCATGGTCTCAAACACATCCAATTGTTGCCAAAAACGACTAAGAGTGTTATAGTAGTGAGTCACAGTCATCTCACCTTGCCTTAGATCATGTAGGACTCCCTTGATGTCAAATAGATCAACAGTATTGTCACTGTCTGAGTATGTTTCCTTTGCTACCATCCAGATCTCATGTGTAGTATCATAAAATAGAAAATTTGACCTATTTTTGTATCCATTGCATTGATAAGCCAAGACATAACCAGATTGTTTTTGATGTTCCAAACCTTAATCTTTTATCGTCCTTCTTAGGCGGTTCAGTAGTGCTGAAGAGGTATTCATCCTTACCTCTACCAGTGATAAACATCAGAATTGCCTTCGCCCATTGATGGTAATTGTGGCCGGTTAACTTGTGCCGAGTGATGAGGAATGATGAACCTTCTGCACCACCATTGCTCACTAGTTCCTGGCCAGACATGGTTTCCATAACGCTGCTGCTGGTTTCCGAGGCCATAGGGAAAGGTGATACCTATGAGAGACTAGACTCGGAAACTGGTAAAGAAGCAGCGAGTAGGGACGAAGAAGAAGACTGGTTCATACCAGAAAATTGGTTCTGGATTAAAACCGAGAAAGAAGTGATAGGTCCAGGCGGAATAGCTCTGATACCATGAAGAAGATTGTGAGAATTTCCTTCTTAATTTTACTCTGCTGAAATATACATTTATATAAAAAGTAGATTACCAACAGCCTGGTAATTCCTTAAAATACTCTGTCAAATCCTACAAAAGAGAAAACTATCTTCTATCTATAGAAAATAATCTACAGCTATTTACAGCTAGCAAATCTCTAATTACAACCCATAATATCTTCTAATTTCAGCCTATGATCACCCATAATCTCGGAATTCCACAGGAATAGCTCATTATAGGTAACTTTCCGCCTTCATCAGTTCTGGGTATACAAAATTCTTTAGTATCACATCACCTCACAGATTATCAAATCCAACTCATTTTTATGCTCAATTAATTGAATACTTTGCTTAACACTACCATTCTATATTTTTGTAATATTATATATATTCACAAATATAACAATAAACCAACTTTAATTTCAGGAGAAAAAATTACCTACTTTATTTTCTGTTTTGGCAAAAACTTGGAATTCCCCCTCTTATTCTTTTTCTTTTTCTCTTTCTTTTTTCCCTTATTCTTTTTCTTTTTCTCTTTCTTTTTTCTCTTCCTCTTTTTCTTCCTTTTCTTCTTCTTCTTCTTCTTCTTCTTCTTTCCCTGCTGCTGTCACTGCTTTCCTTGGCTCGGCGGAGGGTTGGCGGGCGGAACAGACAGCGAAAGGGAGAGAAAAAACAGAAGAAAGAGAGAATTTATTAATTTTCTCTCTCCCCCTTTTTTTCCCCCAAAATGTGGAAGAGAGGGAGAGAGGGAGGCCTTTTAAGGAAAAATATGTCCAAAAGTTTTACATTTAAGTTCAAAATTATTTATTTTGGGTCTAAATCAGTTTTAATTTTAAATTTCAAATCAAATTCTAGGATGTCACACTGCTCGTCCTTCCGTGCATGCACGCATGGTCATGTTCGCGTGTGACCCTATGGCTCGCATTGTGAGCGTGGGTGTGACCCTCATGATTCGCTTGTGTTAGCTCGTGCAAGTATGCTTATTCCTAGCACGACTTGGTTGTGCGAGCCCACATGCGTGCACAAGTGCACGACTTGTGCAGCTAATTGTTACTCGTTTGTGGCCTGCTTGTTGGTCGCCTGCAGCGCATACTTGCAAGTGGCTCGTGTTCCTCGCTGCCATGTCCAACAACCTTTTGTGCTTGACTCAGCATTGCTCCAGGCAACTGCCATCTCGCTTGCTCACATCATGATTTTAGTGCACTAGCAGTAAGTCTTAATTTATGAGACGATCCACTTAAATTAAATTTTAAAATAAGTTAATTTGCGATTTTTAAAATCTTATTATAAAATTATATTTTAGAAAATATTTTGTGCTTAATTAAAATAATTACTGGTAAATATTGCTAATTATAAAATTTAAATATTATTTTTATTTCCGTCCTGCACCAAATTGGTATCAGAGTTAGGTTTAGATTACGGCCTCATAGTTGGATGTTTAATTTTGCATTCAGTCATTATTTATTTTATTAGTAGATTCATATTGCATAGTTTGCATTATTGTACCTAAGTAGAATGGTTTCTGAGTTAGGAGCCGAGTTAATCAATTTGAGTACCAAGATCGGTAACCTATATAAAAGAGTTACACGCCTAGAGGAGAAACAAAACCTAAATCCTAATATTGTTGTTGATTGCTTGTTTCGATGATTGTATTCTATACGTATGTGGCTTGGAAAAGGCAAGTCAATTGCTATTTTAAACATTGCACTATAGGTGAACGTGAAAAGGTTCGGTTTGTGATTTGGAAGCTTGGTGGAATCCTAGAACGATATATCAAAGATATTAAGCATCATGGCCACCTAAATGGGTTAGGATCAATTGAGACACGGGATAAGCTTAGGATAATAGTAAAATAAAAATATATTTCTATATATCAATTTTTATAGGTACTTAAGATGCTTAATCCAATTGGATCCATGCCTATAGAGGTGACCCCTTGTATCTTACCTCTTACTATTCCAAGCCCATTACTTGTAAAATACACTACGGAGAGCTTCGTAGCTCCAATAAACAGAGTAATAGGTTCACCTATTTTAATATATATTTTGTACCCAACTATGCCAGACAATATGAGCAACTTGAGGAAGAATGTGGCAAGCAAATCATTGAGAGGAACATAGTCAGTGAAGGACTTGTTTGACTACAACATTAATAATATACATTTTAGGGGCACATAGATTGTAGAATATGTTGAGATGATTCCTGAGTCCTAAACATGACAAGGTCCTCACATTCGAACTAATTAGGTACACCTCCATCCATCTAAGAGCTAATAGTGGAAACAATCAATACTAGGTAATTATAGACATTTACATAGAGCACATGAGATTGAGTGGCTAATTAATCTGACTTCTAAGTGTTGTGTTATCAAGTTAACAAAATACTTCTGGAAGACTTTTTGGCACTTGCTAGGAATCACGTCACTCATGACTTTGACATACTTCCCATACACATATAATCAAACTCAGGAATCATGTAGGAAATAGTGGAATCATGAGTCGAGTCTGCATTTAACTTTTTTATATTATTGCATGTGAAAGAGTCTAACTTTGCATTCATATTTGCATTTCATGTTAGTTTATTTTATGTATCTATTTCTTGATTTTTTATGTTTTTATTTTGTATTAAATAAATAAAATCAACAAATATAATAGTGAGTTATTACAATTAAGTGTATGAAATTTTTTGAATATTTTCTATGACAATAAGATATTTAAATCTCTAAATTATATTTATTTTAAGATTTTAATTAAATTGGGTCAAATGAATGAATTGAATTTTTATCTTTAGATCATGAGAATAGTTAATTTTCAATATTTCAAATATAATAGTTATTAGGATCGAATAGTAACACCTAATAAAGTCTTGGTCTTTTCTTTCCTATTGAGTGTACCCAACTCATGAGTCTCCACAACCGAACCAACTTTTATGCTTATTTAGAGCATATTGAATCAATCATTGTTGAGCAAATAATTTTCAATTGAATTTGATTATTAGTGATATTTTGTTTGGTGGAGTTTTTACCTTTTATGGGAGAGACTATAACTGATTCATCTGACTCACTTAGAGACATGTGAGTTGCTTGACCCATGCTCAATAGGGTTGAGTTTCTTTTACTTGGAGAGAGTTGGTGAGGACACCTTATAGCATACTTATAGTCTCTTCCATATTCGTCTAATACTAATTGAAGGTTTGCTTGATTATAAATCTAGATAGATTTTGGCCGATTAATTATTTTTAGACTTATTTTTATGAGGAATCAAAGTCAATTGAGAGAGATTGAAGATCCACCAATTTAGGTGAGTTGATTTATTATTTTGTATTTCTTTATTTGCAATATTTTGGATTCTCTGTATAAGTGGATGTCTATTTTAGTAATAAATAGTTGTTAGTGATGAATGAAATAGAATTTGAGTTTTCTCAGAGCATAAATTCTAGTTAAAGTGTCAGCATTTTGGTAAAGAAAATGGTAAGGTTTATCTTGAGTGAGAACTCTTTAGTAGCTTAGTTGTCCTTTATTAAAAGCAAAAGTCCTTTCAACCCTCTTCCTTTCCCCAAGTCCTGACCTCCACCTTCATCCTCCACTTTTCCAAATCTGCACAACTAGTGCATTAGAAATTCTCCCTTTGTACGCGACATCACAATCCAGCAATCCCATCGCGCAGGAGGCTTGCCCACGGGAGGCCGCGTGGCTCTTTTGCGTGATTGCCTGTGACCCTGTGTAGCTCCCATTGTGCGCACGCTCATGTGACTAGCGCGGTTCGCCGGTCGAGCCCGCATGCGTGCTCGAGTGCACGATCCGCGTGGTTCGCCATGACCCGTTTGTGGCCCAATTGCTGGTCGTCTGTAGTTCTCGGTGCCTACGTGTGGCTCACGTTCCTCGCCACCATCTCTGACATCTTCTATGCTTGCCTCTGCGGTTCTCCTGGCAAGTGTTGTCTTGCTTGTTGGTATCACGATTTCAGTCCACTAGTAGCACTCTAGCTTGTGGAATTGCGGGTATGGAGAAATTGTAGCTAGGTGCCAAATCTTCAATCAAGGTATAAATCCAATTTAAATCAAGCTGTTGCTGAATATTCAAATCCAATAAAAGAAAATTGCTCGATCTATGGTTGATTTGTTTTATTATCTGAGTGACCTGATCGTCAATAAGGGATTCACACTACTTTTGGCTTATTATGAGAATATTCTCATTTCATTCTTAACTTCAAATTTGACTTTTTGAATTAAAATTCACGCTTTCATCTGAGTTGATAAATCCTTTTTTATTAGACTATCTGCTTTAAATTAAATTTTGAAGTAAGTTATTTTGTGAGATTTGAAATCTTATCATAAAATTGTATTTTAGAAAATATTTTGTACTTAATTAAAATATTTTGTTAATAATATTTCTAACTTTTAGGTTTAATATTATTTCTATTTCCACTATGCATCAGGAATGCTATTGCACCACTGCAGGTTTGTTAATTATGTATTGGTCCCAGCTTCCACCTAGGTGTCTGATTTCCTGGACTATACATGCTGAATTCGATTTTTCTAGGGTCCAAGACCTGCTAAATCTGATTGATCTAAGGTCTAAGACCTGTTGAATTCGACTGATTTAAGGCACCCATGCTTGCCTCCATATTTATTTTCACTTTGGGCCCTAAGCTTGACAATTACACCGATCCATTTCGTACCCTATTTATCTGTCTTGAACACCAAACTAGTTGCCATACAGATAAATTATAGAAAACCATAGTAAAGGAATTTTATGTACTACCATAATTATCATCAATTAGTTCAACAAAATATCTTTGCAATGTTTTCATTTCCATGACCAAGTCATTTTGTCCTGGATTACTATATAATGTTCCATTGTTGGTTCTTCTACATGTCGTCTAGTTGCTTTCCGATTCTCAGCAACCAATCTTGAAGGCTCTCTAATCTTCCTAAAAGTGTTTTTTAATGGTTGGTTCTTCAGCTCTCAGCTGTCCGAATAGACAATGCCATGAACTTTTGCTTGTGGGCTTGTTTGGCATTGAGACTATTTGGTCATAACTTAGAAATTTTGGGATTGTTTGGAGATGTATGTATGATGGAAAATAAAATTGGTTATATTAAAAGTTGCACAGGATATGAAATAAAGTTGATTGTATTGACAATGATATATGATGAAAAATAAAATCTATTTTTTATATTAGAATTCGTGTAGTATGTGATTAAAAATAATTTAATATATTTTTTAAATGAAATAACCATTTTGATTCTGGTCATGGATGACCAAATGGTATAAGGACCAAAACGGTTTAAGTACTAGCTGTCACAGGAGTAAAATGTTCTCTCAAGGTGGACATAAAGTTTGTTACTCAACCAAGTCAAACTATTTATGTCGTCAATAACATATACAATCAAATTAATGAATTTTATTTTACCTGATTGCCAAATTACCCTTGGGACATCTTATGCTGATATGCTTCAGCTGACATAATACTGAGCTACAATACCAAGTTAATGATGAAACTCTTTCGCAGGATGCCGGAGAACGTGGAAAGTTTAAAGTTTCTTGCATCACAGAATCAGGTAAACTTCTCATTTTGAAAAATCTTAACACGTGGAGTGAGATTTTTCTCCCTTTTTGTTAGTGGTCAGTGTTGTAAATAGATGCTCTGTTACAAAGGTTTTGCCCAAGGAAAGAATTATTTTATTTCTATGTTTCTCTGAGTAAATTATACGGGAATACAGGATAACCTGCAAAAACTACATTTCATCAACTTTGTGCTTGTATGCACGCCTGCATGTGTGCATATACTCTGATTGAACCATCCTGTTGCTATTGCATTCTTGACTACCAGTAATTTTTTTTTCTCCCGGTGAATTTGTGGGAATGATATCAATTGAAGATGTTAGATAGTAAGAGGGCTAAACTTGCTTTTATAGGTTACTAAAGATGGTTTTCTGGTCAATTGAACTACATACAAAAAATATGATATGCAGATGCAGAAATGGTTGTCATCTTCATTTATTTAGCTATAATATACTTGCAAAACCTGGTGCTGGGTAGACTATATGGGGCTTATTTGCAAATTAATTTCTCTATAAGAGCGGGTGTGAGTAATTTGAAGGGGTACATGTACCCTGCTGTAGCATGGTAAATAACATGCTTGCATGGCCTATTCTTTCATGGGTTGAGATGTAAATTTTAAAAAATTCTCACATTTCCTTTTTTTAACCCTTTTGGTTTATGTTTCACTTTCACGATGTGCTCGAAATGATGGTTTTTTCTTTTTATTGGTTAAATGGTGTTATTTCTTAGCTGAGTTAGGGCAAATCCTTGGTGGCTATGCTGTAGGGCCAAATTCACTAGTTTTTATTGACCTTCAAATCGAGTGATTTTCCAGGAAATCAAAATCAAAATCAAGTGATTTTCCGGGAAAAGCAATCAAATGGCAATAATGGATTGGCAATACTAAATGAGTTAAAAAACATAAGACTGAAAAAGTATAGAAGGAAATGCACTAACCAACCTCAAAATTTTTCTGTTTTCACAATTTTTATTTTTTTCACCTTTTTGAATGGTTTCTTATATGACCTGTTTTCTTTTTTGTTTTTCCTTACCTCTGTTCTTTGTTCAAAGTAACTAAAAGCTTGAAGCTTTTAGATTTATTCATTTATCCATCCCAGATATATGGGCTTTTAATCCCTCATTTTCAGATGATGTCTTGTTTCCAGGGACAGGTTTAAGTGAGGTGAGGTTTACTTATTTTTTAACTGTATAACGCCTTATGGGTTTCTCTTGCGCGTGCAAATTTAAAGAAGCTATCAGGCAGGTGCTTCATTTTGTGAAGACTTAAGCATTGAAGGTAATCATACGGGCAAGAGCTTAAAAACAATTGAATCGCAAATGCACAGAAAAGTCAAGGAAAACTCACCAAAAGACAAGATTTCCTGTAGCGATTTGTTTCCTCAATGCTTAGTTGCATGTGGTGAACAGACTTTTCCTTGTACCAGTTGTAGGAGAGCTCCACAACCATTGAGAAAATCATCTAGACTTCTGGCAAAGACCAAGAGGTAACTGTTATTTAACTTGCAACTTTTCATGCGGCTCTGCTATCAAAAAAAAAAAAAACTTTTTGTGTGGCTTTGTTGAAGATAGCAACTACTTCATTTGTCCATCTGCAATTTGTTTTTTCATGTTATTTATGTCATGAATTAACGTTTCCTTTCCTCTATATTTATTATGTATTATAGACGCGGAGTATATTTTGCATGTGGTATGTATCACGTGTTTAATGACTTGATTCGTTCTGGAGTTTGTATGATTTGCTAAATTTTTTATTTTTTTCTTAATTGTTTTTTTGTCTTCTTTGTTCTTGTTTTCACATCTGTTTCTATTAGCTTGCTAAACACGAGACGTTGAGAAACTTCTTCGAAGATTATAACTGCGTGTTATCCAGAAAAAGATGTTAAACTGATACAATTAGTCAATTAAATGGAAGCTAGATGTATGCGTTAGCTGAGGCCACAATTGTGAATGTCAAAAGAATAATGGAAACAAAGCATTGAGATATTTGTGAAAATTCATTGTACTTAGAATTCTGCCGTGCTCTACAAAAAGGACAATCATATGCACTTATATTATATTGCATTAGCCATCAGTTTATAAAATATTATGCGATTGTTTTTAGATTTTGTTTGTGCTTTAATGTTTAGGTCATTATCTTTATATTCGTTTCTGTGTGAACATCTCATAGAAAAATAGTACACTGTAAATGGCATCGTTATTAACTCTACATTCAATGTTTTTCTGAACATCTTCGACATAAATATTGTATAATGTTAATGGTGTGTAATATGTGATTCATATGATTTGCATCCTCCGAGTGCTACTCTTTGTGCTTTTTCAGGTGGAAAACTTCTAAGAATTTGGACTTGTCCAACTTGGAGTTTAAAGCGGTAATGTGTTTATAACATATAATATATCCACTGAAATTTTGTGGCAGACTTGAATAATTTGCAGAGATTATCATGAATTAATTAAGTCTACCATTGCTGAAAAGCATAAACATAATTTATATATAATAAGAAACACAATACTCTCTGATTATACATCATTTGAGGTGTCCAAATTGATAGTTTACAATCCAAGTGTTCATATATCAAAAGAAAGATCAAAAAAGTAAAAGTGAAGATGATTGAGAAAAGAATGTTATTTCTTACTGCCATGAAACTAGTTTGGAGAGCGTAAATTTGAGGAATTGATAGTTCTGAGACAATTGATAGTTGATTCTTAGACAATCTTCCACCATTATCCTGTTTTGACAAAACTTATGATTTATATTTTTTGTAATGCAATGAAGTGCAAGACACATGAATGGTGGTACACATGGTCCTTACGAGTTTAAAAGAAAGGACCAAACGTTATGTTACCAGTTGATCCCTTCTCCCTCTCTTTCTCCCTCCTCACTTTTCATCTCATCTATCTGCATGCATATGCGATCTGAAGCAGTGTTGCCAAGGTTATGCTCTTTGTTTATGCTGAACTTATGCGTATTCAGCAGCTTGGAGCAACAATGGAGATTTACAAGTTATAATCAAAAAGTTAAAATCAAATATATAATGATAACTTATGCATTTAAATATTATTGAAAGAAGCAAACTGTGAATCTTTAAAAAACACATTGTTCTTTTCGTAACTTTTGGCTAATAAACAAGAGAAGGGATGTAAATGAAAAATAAGGTAGGAAAGAAATAAAATTTAATCCTTGTCATTCATCAAATGCCTCAAAGATGGCATCGACAGGTGAAGAAAGTGTCTTCATCCGGATTATTTTGAAAGAAGTCTCTTCATCGAGGAGCGCTGGGTTTTGGTGGTCTAATACTCAATGGATCAATGAAAATAATAAGAGAAAAACTTAATTAATTGTTTAATCGCTCTAGCTTGCAAGACTACCATCTCCACGACGAAGCATACAGCTAGTCATTGCCTTATGCGTCTATAAGTACTTGTTTTGCTAAAAATACGCGATTAAGCCACCAAATTTTCTCTATGCTCATGCACACATTGACATCAATGATTCCTACCATTTTGAAGCTATCTAACACTGACCGTCCTCAAGCAATTAAACCCTTTTATTGGCGATCAACTCTAATTAGCATCTTCACCCAACCTTCTTCATGTAGACCTCTTCATCTAGGTCTAATCATGAAGTTAACCGTGGTGGCAACTTGTTAGTTATCAAGGCTTGCCAAGATGATCCGCAATTCAGACGAGTGAACTATCACTATTAGCTCTTTGTCTTTGATCAAGCTTGTCCAATTGGATTTATTCATTAACTTGATTATTTAAAGAGCTTAGTGGGCAATATTATACTCCTTGGGTCCAACCCATGCAAGAATTTATACTCTAGTACTTCCCATGCAAGTGCGTCTAGCAACATAAATAAAAACACATAAAGAACTCAAAAAATATTCCACATAACATGAAAAAGTAGACAAAGTAGCCAAACTCGGTGATATTGGTGACAACGATGATGCTATCAATGTGGGTCTTGGTTGCCCACATCATCTTTGAAGCTATCAAAATACTACTATACATTCGTGCATGCTAATAATTGCCTCCATGTAATTATGAATGCTCATTATTCAAGTATTTCAACTATGCCCTCAACAACACCCACTCCCCACCTCTCTAAACCTCTCAAAACTAAAAGGGAAAAAGAAAACATCAGAAAATACAACTCACATCATGTTAATGAAGGTGCAATTCATGAGATTATTTACTTGATTTTGTGTTCGATTGTAGTTTCAGCATGTTGTTTATGTGGACGATGAGGATCTGCCGGGAGAGGCCATAAATGAAGCGAGTGATGAATGGTAAAGTATTTCTTTTACATCTTTTAGCAAACTCTAATGTTAGATTTTATATTTAAATTGTCATATACATACTTTTTGGAAGTGATGCTGTATCTAAAAAACTTGTTCATTTTTTAGGAAGAAAGCCAGAATATTCTACCCTTCAAGGTAACTAGATCAATTACGGGAAGTCATGCTTGCTAGTAATCTATTACTTTTACCATTCAATGTCTTTTCCTTTCCTCTTGTATTTTTCCCTTATAGGAATGACCCAGAGTCTGTTACACTTTCATATTCTGACATGGAATGTCTCAATCCTGAACAGTACTTATCATCACCTATAATGAACTTCTACATCCAGTAAGTAATTTTTATTTGATGTTGTAGTAACTTTTACAGGCCTTGCATATATTTGTGCTGTAGGATCTTTTTATTCTTTCTACAGTAGTGAGTTGACAGGTTTTATCATCAAATTTGTGAAATCTAATTAGGTGTTTAAAAGTACTCGTCCCACCTCCTGTACTATTTGGTTTGTCCGATTACTAATTATTGCACAATTTACAAACAATAACATACTCGGGTCTCTTCAAATTGCTATTTTAATTTACTTGTAAATCAAAATGATGACATACCTTATTGCGTTTGGATCTTTGTTAAAGACACTTGATAGTAGGGTTGGCATGCTTGTGTAGGTGCCAGCATCTCCACCATCCTCAACCCCAATGTCGGGATCATATCTTCATAAAGATCAAGATAAGGTTCATAACTTTCATCAAAATGCTCACCAAGATTGGGGAGGTGTTCTTATTTCAGAACATAATCTGGATCCGCAATGTGTTGGCATCTAGAAGAAACACTTGCAGTGGATCGACATCGACTAGGCATTGAGATGCTAAATATAATTTTAGAGATTGTAGAAGAGAGCAAGAGAATGAGAAAGATGATCGAAGGTTTCGGGTATTTGTACTTCATATAAGTCTTATTATGGAGGACTTACATGTGAGAAATGAGCTTCAAAAACATCATTTTACCATTACTGCTTGGCAGCAACAGTCAAATGATTGTTGCATTTTCAAAAAGAAAAAATAAAAAAAAAAACAAGGGGATCTCATGAGGATAGACCTGCTAGCGTTGGCACGTGGGCGAGTGCCACGTGCTAGTGCTGCCAATGGGAGCAGCGCTAGTTGCTGCAGCTACCCACAGTTTATTATTTTATTTTTTTAAAGAAAGAAACCTGTTTCGATTCTGTAGATCGGTCTAGTTTCGGACTGAAGAATTAGTTCGGGATCCACAGAACTGGACCAGTCCAGTTCTACAGTTTGGAATCAATAGGAACCAGTCTCTCCGAACCGGTTTTGGTTAAGACCATTTCCAGTCCTATTTTGGGTGGAACGGACCGAAACTGGGCCAATAATCATTTTGACTTAAACTTATATGATCATTTATAAGTTTATATAATTTAAAATGGTTCTGTAAAGCACAATCCATTCTATTCTCATATTTGAAGCATTAACTCAGCTGATTGTTGAGAAATAGTCTTCTGTAAATTATTATGTTGTTCCACTCTCTTATATCTTTTGGCAAGGGGATGCCCCCTTTCTAGCTTTTAATTTGTGTCCCTATTTTTTTCAGGTACCTTCAAAGAACAGAGTCCATCACAGGTTGGAATCGGAGTGAATATCACATTTTTAACACTTTCTTTTTTGGAAAGCTCGAAAAAGCTATGTCCATTAAGGTATGAAACTCTTCAGCAAAACTAAATTTGTTTGCTTATTCTTTTCATGAAATTGGATAAAGAATGAATGAATGTATATGTATGTATTTGATAAAGAATGTATATACATTTATGTATATAATGCTCTAGCTTATTATGGACTTCATTCATTGTAGAAGATGCTTATGAAGTATAATGGCCTTGTTTGGCAACAAGATTATTTTGGTCTTGACATAAAATTTGTGTTATTGCTTTGAAATAATGTTGATTAATGTATTTTAAATAATGTAGAATGTGAAATAAAATGAAATTTTTATATTGAAAGTTGTGTAAATATGATAAAAATTTGTTTAATATTATTTTTTGTATTTTTATAATGAAATGAATCATTTTGGTTTTTGGCTTGATCAAATTGGTCTTGTTGCGAAACAGGCTTAAATGCTGGTTTACACTGAAATTGAAATAGAAGTTATTCATTAATGTGTCCACATGATATATGACAAATATTTGAAAAGAATCTTTTTCCCATATTTGTTTAAGGATCACATTCTTGTTCTTTACGAGTTTATAGATTCTTAACCCAGTGATGCTACTGTTGTCTATTTTTCTCAAATTAGAAGTTTGTTTAACCATTCTAAATCTCCCGTTCTTGTTGTAAAATCTGAATTGATATCTGGTAAGATTATATTCAGCTGACTTCCATGATTCCTCTTGGGATTGCTTTTTGGCTATTTTATTTGTTGAATTCATTAAATTTGGAGACCTTAAAAGTTGTTAGAACTCATTGGACTTGCGACAATCAAGTATGCTTATGAATGGCATCCACAAGAATATGCAATTTATAAATGTTGTCATCAGCGTTATTGTAATTATCTGAATTTTTTAACAATTTCTTTTTGGCATTGCTTCAATATTTAGTGTTACATGAGTTACTAAATATAATTTATGCCAATCTTTCAGTTCATGCATTTTACAAGTAGTTAAAGACAAATAACTTTTATGAATTCTAAGTTGCAAGCTTTCAGAAACAACTAGAACTCAATAGGTTTTTTCAAGTTTGCCTGAGATCACACTGTTTCCATTAAAAGGAGATACACAAAATACTGGCTTTGACTAGATCTCATTATGTTCTCAAAATGGTTGTCACCTGTTATTTTTGACATGAACTGGGAGCACTTGTGTCTAGTGAATGATTGTGTGGGGTTGTATTTTGACCTATATAAATTATTCCAATGATTGGTTCTTTGAATGCTTTGGAAATCTAATATTTTTCTTTCCATATATGACCAAATTTTAATGTCTTCTGCATTGAAGTTGATATATTTCAAATTATTTCTTTTATTTGTTATGAGTTTGGTGAAAGTTAATCTTGATGAATTGTTGCACTGTTTGTTCTTACAAAAGCATCATGGGCATCATTTTCAGGGTGATAGATCCCAATATTTCTTAAAATTGAGGCGTTGGTGGAAAGGTGGAAATATATTTTCTAAAGCAATCATCTTTATGCCAATTCATGGAAGGTTTGTGAGCTATGCCCATTGGAGGGCGAAAGATGCATGCATTTGGTTAAATGATTTTTATTTTTATTTAACTTATCCTGTTTTAACTGCTCAAAAGAATCTTGGAACTACAATTCTTTCCTTCTTTTGGTGGGGGGGGGGGGGGGGGGGGAGAGGAGAAATGACAGATTTTACACTAAATTTTCAAAAACAATACTAAAAATCTTTTGAAACTCCAAATCCTAAGTATTAAAGTTCAAAGAAGACTTAAAACCATAAACCCAAACCTCTAAATTACTTTAACATTAAAACTTAAACTCTTAAAAATTAAAAAATAAGCTCTCAAAATAAAAATTTTAATTATTATTAATTAAGTTTATGTCCGAAATGAGAAATGAGTATATCCGAAAGAAAGTTGGTGTTGCACCAATTGAGGATAAACTTAGAGAAAGTCGGCTTAGATGGTTTGGACATCTAAATCGTAGGCCGATTGAAGCTCCAGTTAGAAAAATTGAGTTATTGGATTTTGCCCATGTACAAAGAGGAAGAGGGAGACCAAAGAAGACATGACAAGAAACTATAAGGAGTGATCTTAGTTATTTAGACTTAGATAAGAATTTGGTAACTGATAGGGCGCAATGGAAACAAAGGATTCATGTAGTTGACCCCACCTAGTGGGATTAAGACTTGGTTGTTGTTGTTGTTATTAATTAAGTTTATGTAATCCACTTTAAATTCAATTTAATGATATAAAAGTCTTTATTATGGTGTTATGAATCATATATTATAAGATAAGAATCATTCTAAAATTTTTAAAAAACTTTTAGCATTTTTTTCAAAAGTTAGTGTGAAATCTGAAATTTTTTCATAATTTTGTGTCCTGTACATAAATCTCCCTTTTTTCTGGACTGAGTTTTTGCTCATCATCTTCAGCAAGTTAATCTTCATCAAAAATATGTAGTTCTAGAGATTATTGCTTTTACCCAGTTATTAACAGTTTTATTTGCTTCTTAAAATTAGTTCCCACTGGAGCTTGGTGATTCTTTGTTTCCCAGGGAGGGAAGGTGACTTGGGTCCCCTAATACTCCACTTGGATTCCTTGGGCCTTCATCATAGCTACCATATTTTTCGTGTTGTGTCTCAGTATGTTCCGTGCTGACTTTGCTTTCTCTAATTCTTATTCCATGTTTACTTATGGTAATTCTTTGTGTGTGCACTGGGTGCTGGTTTCAGCTGAATATTCAGTTTATAGATTTGTAATTATATCCATTGTTTTTTGTTTGATAGAATTATATTATATCCATTAGATGCCATGAAAAAAATGAATTCCATTATCCTCCCACCAGAAGTTTTGATGTCCTTTCCCTCCCTATTTCAGGCAAATCTGCGCTATACAACAGTCTTTGTATGGCTTCATATAGAGAAACTGCTAGTGGAAACGTATTTGTTCTTGTTTCTTCCACAGAGAACCTAGAGAATGCCTATAATTGAGTTTTGTGGTTCTTGTTTCGTCCACGAAGAACTTAAGTAATGCTTATAATAGAGTCTATGGCTGTTGTTAACACGTGGTTCCAGCGCTGCATTTTGGCCGTACACGTGGCGCCGAGGTGGCACTAACCTTTTATTATTGTTATTGTTATCCTTGCAGGTCTCAAACCTCGACCACGAGGGTCGGGCCAAACATCGTTCACGACGATTCAAGATCATCTCCCAGCAACATCAATGTTTCCCAGCTATACCTGTCGCTGTCGGCGTGCCACGACCGCACCGTTTTCAATACAGCGTGCTTCTTCCAGTCACGCGAACCAAGGGCCAGCATGTTTCAACCATCACAGACCTCTAGAAGAGTTCCCAAGATCAAGAAATCAAGTTCTCCTTCTACCACTCCCGACTTCCCCGGTGGCCGACACAGTGGGACCCCTGGTGTGGACTCAGCATTTGTTTATATTATTGTGACGTCCCGGTTTCCCGGACGCCAGAAAAATATATATATTTTTTACACAAACCTTAACTCAAATTCTTCTTCCACTTCTCTTCCCTTGTCCCGTGATCCTTTTAGTGTCACACCTGCCACCAAAAATGACAGGAGTCTGTTAATACAGACTCAGTAGATAAAACAATATCCCAAACAATAACAATAAGCAATTCAACACTGCATACAAATTGAATACATCTCATGTATTAGAATCAAATCAGAAATAAAATCAATCTCTCCGCGTGTCGCCCTCGCCTGGAGAGAGAAAAGGAATTTCTCTCTCTCTCTCTCCCTCTCGGTTTTCTCTGTTCCGCTCGGTGCCGCGCCCCCTCTGTTCGTTCCGCCCTTTTCGCCGAGCGCAAGGCAGCAGCGGCAGTAGTAGTAGCTGCAGCTCGCAGGAAAAGAAGAAGAAGGAGAAGAAAGGAAAAGGAAGAGAGGAAAGATAGGGGATTTCCAAGCTTTGTTTAACGATTAATCGGTAGGTAATTCTTTCCCTAAAATTGATGTTGATTTAATATTGTGTTGTGAATATAATTTAGTGTTTCATAATTATGGGAAAATTATGATATTGTTGAGAATGGATTAATTTGATAGAATTTTATAATAAATCCCCTGATCATATTTTGTTGATGTTTTGACCTATTAAGTGGATGTCGAATTACAGAGGAATTTTAGTAGACGTGTCAAATAACAGCATACATAGCATACATGGCATAATAACATAATTCCATATAGATATGTCGTTTTCTCTGTTCCCGCGGCCGATCCTATCTGTTAATGGAACAATTGCAATTTAGTCCCCCTCTTTCCAATCTCTTATAAATAGGTCCAAAAATCATTCTTTTCAGGTCCAAAATCCTTCATTTTAAGTCCAAATCAGCTTTAATTTTTAAACCTCAAATCAAATTATACTCCAATTTCTTTTACCTTCAAATCAGATTCTAGGATATCACAATTATCCTGCTCCGGGAAACCCGGACTGAGCTCCACTATCTTCTTCCTATAAATACCCTTGAACAGGCTACAGGAAAGAGGGCTTTGGAAGGCTTTTTTGGGAATAACAGGATCTCTTTTCTATCACCCTTGTATTAAGAGCTTGAGATAAGAATGCTCCCTTTCTCTCTCTTTTTTTTTAGCTCATTGTACTGGTCTTTTCAATCACCCCTTTCTTTTTTTAGTGGAATCATCTCTAGCTGATCGCTCGGTGGATGTAGGGGATTTTTTTCCTGATCCACCTTAAATTTCTACGTGCTGTTCTGGATGCGTATTATTCTTATTTAAGTATTGATCATCAGGCTTAGTCCTCTGTGTGCCACTGTTTCTCGGGACTCTCTCTCTCTATCTCTCTTTTTCTTGGGACCCTCTACTTTCCACGTCAACATTTTTTTGGTGCTTTCATTGAGACACCGAGAAAATAGTGGCTAGAACACGTAGAACCAACTCCGCAGCCCGCAGCCCGCAGCACACACGCAGGTGAACCTTCTGTCAGGGCGCCAGGTGATGAAGCTTCCGCTTCAACCTCTTGGCGTCGCGCCAGGTCTACTTCTTCCTCCAGAGGTGCCCGCATTACAGAGTTGCAGGGGATGTTGGCGAACTTCACCGATCTGGTTACTGGCCTTACAACATAGCAGGCCTCGATCCTCAGGTAGACTCAGCCAGTTTGCACTGTCATACTGTCGTCTGCACCTGTTCCGCCGGTCGCGGCTGCCCGTGATCCTCTCCCGCCGGTTGCGGCGGCCCGTGATCCTCTCCTGCCGGTTGCGGCGGTCCCTGCTTCTCTTCGGCTGGTTGTGGCGGCTCCTGCCTTCCGCTGGTTGAGGCAAATCCTGTTCCCCTCCCGCCGGTCGTGGCACCTTCGGTTCAGTCGTCTGGTTCTTTCCAGCCGCCCAAACACCTTCTTCCTTCTCGGGAAGTCCACCAGAATCCTCTTCCATCATGTCCGCTTCCATAGCGTACCTTTTTTTCCTTTAGTTTTCCCTCCCTTCCTCACTGGACGGAATCTTCTTTTTCCAGGTGCTCGGGCCCTCCAATATGGACTTGACCCTTTCTTTGGCCCGCTGGATAGCAACGCTCCTTTCTCTGACGCTATCCGGCAAGCGCCTGTTCCAGAGGACTTCAGGCCACCTCGACTCAAAGCCTACAGGGGTGCTACAGACCCTCGCGAGCATATTCAGGGGTTCAAGGTTGCTGTTGGGCAACCCTCACAACAACTCGATAGTGGTCACTGCCCGTGTCGCCGACTTCGATGTTCGGCGAGTGCTCCTCTACTCAAGAGGCGCGACCGATATCCTATTTGAATCCGCTTTCCTCCAGATGGGCCTCAAGGAAACGAACCTTCTCCGTGCAGGAACCACTCTGCTGGGTTTCTCTGGAGAGAGGGTTCAGCCGCTGGGATTCATCTCTCTGCCGGTCTCTTTCTGTGACGACAATGGCCATGCTATGAGCATGGTGAACTTCGCGGTCATCAGAGCCAAGTCGGGCTACAACGTCATCCTCAGGAGGACACCTCTCAACTCTTTCAGGATGGTGATCTCTACGCCACACCTCTGCGCGAAGTTTCCTACCTCTAGCGGCGTTGTTACCATCGGAGGAGACCTCCGGCAGGCCACCCGATATTTCTAGATCGCCGCGCAGCTCATTGTTGACCAGCTGGACCCAATGGAGTCTCAACCTGTCGTGCCACAAGAGGGGGTTATCAATGTACCAGTGGGGGGAGAAGGTTCTTTTAAGATTGTAAATATATCTTCTTCCATGAATGCAAATCAGCAAGCAAGTGTCACTGCTTTGCTCTCTGAGTATATAGATGTCTTTGCTTGGTCCCCCGAAGATATCTCGGGAGTCGATAGGGCTATCTGTGAACATCATTTGAATGTATCTGCTGATGCCACTCCCACAAAGCAAAAGAAAAGGGTCATGGCAGGTGAGAGGCAGAGCGCCGTCGAAGAGGAGGTTAACAAACTGTTGAAGGCAGGCTACATCAGGAAAGTCTGATACCCACTATGGCTTACCAACATTGTCATGGTAAAGAAAGCCAGTGGAAAGTGGAGAATGTGTGGACTTCTGAGCACTCAACCAAGCTTGTCCCAAGGACGCATACGCTCTACCACGCATCGATACGATGGTGGATCGCATCTCCGAGTACAATGTGATGAGTTTCCTAGATGCCTTCTCAGGATACCACCAAATCCGAATGGCCAAAGCGGACGAAGAGAAAACTGCCTTCATCACGGATTTTAGCACGTATTGCTACGATGTCATGCCCTTTGGTCTCAAGAACGCCGGTGCCACTTATCAGCGCATGATCGACGCCGTGTTCAGAGGTCAAAGGGGGAGGAATCTTGAAGCATATGTTGACGACATCTTGGTCAAAAGTCGGAGCATGGAGGAACATCTTGTCGACATCAGAGAGTCATTCGACACTCTCCAAAGGTTCAACCTCAAGCTCTATCCCGCCAAGTGTACTTTCGGCGCGGCCTCAGGGAAATTCTTGGGTTACCTAATATCGGCCAGAGGGATAGAGGCTAACCCAGATAAGATCTCGGCGGTTCTCAGCATGTCTTTCCCCCGATCACTGAGGCTCTATCTTACTACACTGCCCTAATTCTTTTGCCAATATACATGGATGATTAAACGTCTTGAATCTGCTTGCTTGCTGGTTAAAAATGCCTTGTTTTTGCTCGCTATTTAAATTTCTTTTTAATAACTTACCTTTTCTTACTACAGTGTTATATTGTTCCACTTCTAAGACGTCTTTGTACTTCTGAGGTGCAAGTCATGATCTGTAATCTGTATCTTTTGTTGTTCCCGTAATTGGAGAATTCTTTACATCTAATTATTACTGATTTATAGCTTTCTCAAAGAGGAGTGGAACTACATGAATCAAAGTCATACAGGAGATTTTCCTTTGCCAGGAGATGTATGGCAACATCTTCCTCGCAGGATTGTGAAGAAGAAAGTTCAGGTACAGAACAGTCTCTTGGTTTTCCTTACTGCTGTAAATTTTCTTAGCAATTTATTTTAAATTTCATTTCATTTGTTTTCTCATTTATGAGTCATACCACATTATCTATCTTACTTTTTGGTTTCTTAAACGTGGACTCCTTTCAAAGCAGGCCTAACAGCTAATATGATGCATATTGGAACATTAGAGATAACAAGAGAGAAAATGCAACATAATAACCACCAAGCTTTTATTCCACTTTGTGGGGTCAGCTACATAAATCCTTTGTTTCCATTGCACTCTATCAATTAATAAATCCCAGATGAAAAATGCGGAGGGTTGTGCTAAGAAGTCAACAACTAGTATAAAACTTGTTGAATTAAACATGATATGAATCCTATAAGATAACAAGAGAGAAAATGCAAAGCCTAAATTAGATACTAAATAAATTAACATGAATCAAAAGAAAACCATGTAAATTCACTATAAAAAGCCTATAACAAAAGACTATTATTCACATTGATTCACATGCTTTTTATTCCTCTTGAATATACTCGAGTTTGGAATTCCTAGTTAGTCTTATGTGGCATTACCATTGCCTGGTCTTCATGCTACTTATTTACCAAATTAGAGTTGAACCTGACAAAAAAAGTTAGTTCACTATTGTAGAAATATTGTGTTGCGTGCATGATGCTCTAGACCTTGTGAGTAACTTCAACTACTAAACCTAGATGAAAATGTTACCTGGTAACCTTTTTAGTTTTTTAAATTATTTAGTAAACTGATCCCAAAGATGTCTTTACAACTTCTCTTGGTATAGCAGTATAATCAGCAGTCCCTCTTCTGTTCAAGCGAAGATTGAAATATTAAAGCTGCAATGATGTAGAACCTCTTGATGTAGTGATTTTTTTTTGAACCTTCGTTTTAAATGCCACGGAGCTAAAAGAGCGTTCAAATTCAGGTTCCACAGCAGAAAAATCAGTATGATTGCGGCATTTTTGTTCTGTACTTTATAAAACGTCTCTTGGAGGAAGAGGCTCCTCAAAGGCTGAGAGAACATGATCTTTCAATGGTTACATTTCTCAAGACACATTTCTTCATCATCGACATCTTTTACTTATCTTGTACGTTCTTTTCATTTGTATTTTTCTGTATAGTTCGATAAAAAGTGGTTCCTACCTGCTGAGGCTTCCAACTTGAGAAAGGAAATTATAGAACTGCTTATCACTGAATTCAACAAGTCTCAAGTTGCAGTTCAATGCTGTACAGCTGAAAATGTTATGAATCAACAGTGTAAGGGAATTATAGACTAAACATGAAAATCTTATGGTGCCCTGTTTTGAGTTGGGTGAGAAACTTTTGTTGTAATTCGTCTGTTTCATTGAACATGGGAGTTATGTCCTTTGAACAGGCTCTGAACGTGGGAATTATTTCTTTTGGGCTGATCTAATTTCGTTTAGGATGTTAATATTTTAGGCATAGATAGGGGTATGAAAATATTAGATGTGTTGACCATGGACGTGTTGCTAGTTTTTTTATCCGTAATCAACTGAACAGTGTCTTTTAATGCAAGCTATGAATTCCTTTGATCAGGATATGCAATTCTAATGTGTTCATTTACTGGGAATATCTCATAATTTGGTAAATTTTGGGTGTTTCTTTTCGGGTTGTTAGTTTTGCGCGAATATTGATCGAATGTTTCATCGGATTTTTTTATCAAATCTAGATTATCTCGATTTTAGTGAGTTGACTAATAAGCTTTTTTTTTTTTTTTTTTTTTGCTCAAGTTTTGATTGATCCAATCTTGAGCTAATTTAGATAAATAAAACAATTGAAAGATATTACTTAAACATTACTCCTCACTCTAGTTTGCGAGTTTGCGTTTTGCTAAATGTAGATCTCTTTTCGTTGTTTGTTTTTATTTATGGCTATTAGCTGAAGATAGATGCAAGGATTTAAAATAATTAAATGAAGACATACATTTATTTTAGGATTTTGATCAAAAAAAATAAAATTAAATGAAACTTAGATTTTTGAACCGATAGCAAAAAAAAGTTGGGACCTATCTTGGATTGCGATTTGTTCGAACTCTAATTGCCCAAAGATCAAATTGAAATATTTTAATTCAATCCTGAGTCAGGTTAGGATCCACTCCAGAGGATTATTGTACTGCTTTTATTTACATTTGCAGCACCATGAATGCCATTGGGTACATCAAATCTTGGGAGATTTCCCAGTTCTCTGATTGTTCTAAAAAAATTAATCTTTTTTCAAAGCATTATATGTGATCTTTTTGATTGCTTATTGAATTTTTTGTGGAAATCTATTCATGAACTGCTAATCTAGTTTCCTATGTAGCTTGAGCATCTGTCTTTATTTATAGGGATAATTACCTATATGTCACACAATTTAGTTTTATTTATGTCTTACTCATCAATTCTTAGTCAATTACGCTATGCACACTCAAAATATTATAAAATTTTATATACACACATTTTAATTTATTTTTATTATAATGAGTAATTATAATTTTTTAATAATCTAATAATAGTTAGATTACAAAAAAATTTGGGTTGTTCATCATATTATTTTAAGGATATTTAAATATATTTTGAGTGAAAATTCTAAAACCTTAATGTTTAGGTGGCGGCAAAAGAAAAAGATGTCCGCGATGTGAATTGATTTTAGGACAAATCAGTATTTTAGTGTGGTATTGAGGAAGGAAAAAATATGTACTATTAAGAGTAAAAATATAATTTTAATGATTTAGTAACAGAATATTTTTTTTTAGTAACAGAATATTTTTTTTCAAATAGATTTTGATTAAGTTTTAACTCAAATGTGTAAGATTTTATAATATTTTGAGTGTGTATAGCGTAATTAACTAAAAATGGATGAGTAAGGCATAAATAAAATTAAATTATGTGATATGTAGGTAATTATTACTTATTTATATTATATTATTTAGATATTTTGATTTTTAGATGTTATTTTATAATGATAAGTTTATAATTTTTTAAAGATATTTACTCATATCATTAATTTTTTTGAATCATCTAATCTGTTCTTTGTTGACAATTATATTATATATAGGCAGTAATAATACAAAAATAAGCTACATTGCACTATCCAAATTAATATTAATCGATTCTCATAATATACAACATTGTTGTCCTCTATTCATCATTCACAAGCATGGTAAGTGACATTTGTTTGTGTTTGAATTCACTTAAAAATAAAATAAAAAAAAAAATTCACTAAGAAATTTGTTTATTGAAAGCTGATCTTGTTTGACGCAAGGACCAAAATGATACTAATTTAAAAAATAATAATAATATTAATAAAAATTTTTTTTTTAAATTATTCTGTACAAATTTAAATATAAAAAATATTATTTTATTTTATATATTTAATAATTTAAAATAAAAATATCAATTTTATTTCACTAATCCAAAATATTTAAATCTTTGGTCATCGCCAAACAGGGCTCACTTCGGCGTAGGGTTAAAAGCCGGTTCGACGCCCCCATCTATAAATTGAAGCGGTGAGACGTCGGCTCTGGGGCTGCTTTCTTTTCCCATGGCGATTCTCCTTCGATGCCCTTCCTCGTCTGTCTTTTCTCTGGCATCATTCCGCAGGGGTTTTCGTTCGCCCTGCTTCCGCCGAGCCGTTACTGGATTCCATCGCCGGAAGGCCACCGTCTCGGCAAGTTACCCGGAGTCTGGTGAGGCCCGTCGATCTCTTGTTTCTGCTGAAACCCTAGGGGATTGAAAGTTTTTTTAACTACGTGAATACTCTACTTTCTTGTTAGGCTGTCTTGCGACCTCGAAAGCCATGCTTAAAGGCATGAAATTCCCTGAATTTGAAGTAAGCGTTTCATTCTTTTGCGTTTGGTTAAATAAGCAAAGCGTGCTGCTCGAGTGAGCTTCACTTTCTTCCGGGTTTCTGGATGGGGGAAAGTTCCGGATGTACTTTTGAGTCGGAAGTTTTAAAAATTTGCACTTAATTGTTGGAATGTTTCATTTTCCGAAAGTGAGGACTGATTTTTCTTCCAGTTAGCGTCGTCAATCTTCATTTTCTTAATATAAGAACATTGGTTCGCGTTTCATGGTTTCGTTCTTCTTAAATGTTAATGCGATGACTATAGAAAAGTGCTGCATTGTTGAACAGAAATGGGTGCAGTCCAGTGGGTTCAGGCCAGCGCAGGCATTGATGCTCTGGAAGTGCCTGTACGGGAATAACAGCTGGGCTCACTCTCATGATGAGCTTACAGGTGTTATCATTTTTTCCCATAATTTCGTTTGTTGATCCTTCAAGCAAGTGTTTGCTGTTCACTGATGTAATTGCGTTGCTAAACGGTAGCGTAATATTTATGCCTGAAACCGTATTATCTTCAACTGCTCATGAGCTTGCTGAGCCTCTATTATAGAAAGGTTCATGTTTATCGGTTTTCTTCTATTTTCATAAAAACAATGAAGTTTATCCTCCTAAGTGTACTTTAAGAATATGAATTTTTGTATTAAATCTTGTCTGGAACATAGTAAGTTATTAAAGGCCTTTTTTTGCAGGTTTAAACAAAGATTTTAGAAAAATGTTATGTGGGAATGCAGAAATCAAAGCATTGTCTGTGAAAGACATTATCACGGCAGCTGATGGAACTCGGAAGGTAAGCCTTTTCTTTGTCTGTTTGTGTATAATATTGTTCCTTTACAGATGCCATGAGGTGCACTAGTGAGGTTTGAACGTTTGGATCATGAATGTTAGTACTGCTCAGTAATTTTCTCAGGATAATTTATTAATCTTGAAATCTGCAGGAGGTTGCAGATATTGTTCACTTTGAAGGATGGATTGGTGATAGAAACAGTTGTAATTCCATGCAGCAGGGGAAGAACTACTGTTTGTGTTTCAAGTCAAGTAGGATGTGCAATGAATTGCCAGTTCTGCTATACTGGAAGGTACATCGTATGGACTTTGAACAGTTTCTTAATACTTGTAGACAATGAAAGTGTGATATTCTGGATAACTGTTTTTTCATTATATCTGTGCTGGATAACTGTTTTTTTATTATATTTTTGTCTAGGATGGGTTTGAGGAGGCATTTGATTGCAGCTGAAATAGTTGAGCAGGCAGTGTTTGCCCGAAGATTGTTTTCTTCTGAATTTGGATCTATTACAAATGTTGTGTTTATGGTGAGCATATTTCTTTCTTTTTTAATTAAGTTGAGTTTCTGCATTTTTGGTCTAACCATATGAGATTATTCAAAGTATTAAAGTGAACTTTTTCTTTCAAAAATAGTCATTATTGTGCTGGAATGAAGGTATTCCATTTGATGAGCAGCCATTAATACCTTCTGAAAGTTTAGTGTTCTGCCTTATGCATTTGATGTTGCTAAGTTGGGCTTACTACCTATGTCTTCATTGAAATGAGTTTTCTTGTCTTTCCGTTACATGATGTTATTATAACAGTTCTTCTTTAGGGAATGGGTGAACCACTTCAGAACATAGATAATGTTATGAAAGCTGTAGCTATTTTGATTGATGAGCAAGGACTTCACTTTAGTCCCCGTAAGGTTACTGTTTCGACCAGTGGACTTGTTCCTCAGATAAGACGTTTCCTCCGGGAATCTAATTGTTCACTGGCTGTTAGCCTCAATGCCACAACTGATGAGGTATACTAGTTCTATTTAATGATCAGCTACTTATAACACTCTGTCCATTGATTGGCTCTCACTCAAATTTACAGGTCAGAAATCAGATCATGCCTATCAATCGGAGATACAACCTTGGCCTACTTTTGGAAACATTGAGAGAGGAGGTGGACCGCAAACATAAATATATAGTTTTGTTTGAGTATGTCATGCTAGCAGGAGTGAATGACAGGTTTGAAATCTACTGTCTTATCTACAGTAATCTCACACATTATTCACAAGCCTTCTTTCAATTATAGCACCGAGGAACTTGAAAGATTATTTCCTCTTTTGCATGTCTTTGTATAGGAATTGTGGTAAATTACTCATTTATACCTGAGTACCATATGAAAATAAATTTCAGGGACATATATGAAATCAAAGTCATCTGTAAAGGACTATACTGGAGCTAACATTGAAAGTTTTGCTAACCTTTGGAACTCAAGGACAATTTACCCTAGGAGCTACAGATTTACATGTCCTTTCAATTCTTGCTCAACAGGCTCCTGACAAGTACACATAATATTAATTGGATTGTGGTAGAACTATATGAAGAGGCTGTATTTATACTAATTGTGACCTCATTCAACTG
Source organism: Apostasia ramifera (assembly GCA_019297695.1). Classification (NCBI taxonomy): domain Eukaryota; kingdom Viridiplantae; phylum Streptophyta; class Magnoliopsida; order Asparagales; family Orchidaceae; genus Apostasia; species Apostasia ramifera. The sequence goes on from JAEMOT010003440.1 coordinate 371,410, forward strand.
TAGGCTTTATTAGCTTACATAGCTTTAAGGTAAATGCTTATATAGTTGAGATCTTTTTACTTACCCATTTTGTTTAGTTCTCTCTATATGTTTGTCCACTTAAAGTTAATTAGATTTTCTTTGACCTCATAGATCAAATCCTTAACAAATTTTAAGATTAAAATTTAGTTCTATTTTATCAAGCACATATCTTAAAATAGAAAATCAATTTTATTTCATATCATATACATACCAAGCTAATTACTAATAGTATTTGCATCATACACACATTCCAAGTCAACAACTATATTTCACATTATACATAATTTTCAAGAAAAAACTCTATCTACGATTAACTTTAACCTTTTTAAAAGTTAACCTAGCTAAACAAACACACAAGACTCACCTTATTGACCACAAACCATTTCAACCTATTTCCCTGTGTCATTTCGACTTCTTTGGAAAATTACATACATAAAACTTAAAAAAGGACAACAGCCTATATGCCCCTAAAAGACTTTAAATATTACCTATATACCACTCTCTTTATAAAATTTGAACTATAGAATGACTTGTATTTAAATAAGAGTGTAATATTTAAAGTTTAAGTGACATATATGTTAATGCCCCTACTATAAAACTATATTATTTGCATATTAATGACCAAATTCTTAATTTTTACATTTATCCCCGAAGTGATTGTATTGTTAGCCCCAAGGGCATGATTAGTTCAATTGTATTTGATGATAACAAATTAATCAATGCTGGTTCTAGCATTTCCCTCAACTTTTACTGCATTAGAACACATTGGAAGACATCGGAACAATGAAGATTAAGGTCACACTCAGAGAACTTGAGGAATCAAGACAATGAATTGAAAACATGAATAAGTTTAATTCAAGTTCATAGATATAGGAATTTTATATTGTAAAGGTAGAATTTAGAAAACATCTTGGCTTGAGAATGATGGGGTTAATATAATATGCCATATTGAAAGCTATCAAATATTTGAAACATATATACATACTAAATCACTCTAAATATTATGTTAAACTTGTTCTCATAAAGTTATTTGAGTAAGTATTAAATATGGCTGCTCAATTTAAACATCAATGGCATTAATTGAAACCAGCTGCAAAATGGAAAGTCTGATCCAGTAAACGGACAGTCCAATAAGTTCTTTCAAGCTAAAGAGGACCAAATGGTCCGTTTGGTTGTATCAGGCACTTAAAGAAATTGGACAGTTTGATTCACATGCAATTTGATAATTAGCTACTTCAACTTCCTAATATTGCTTGATTCAAATAGAATTCACGCTCAATGGTTAGAATGGCTTGAAAAGTATATAGGTACCTCTCCAAACTATCAAGTTAGTTCTCTTACACGATTAAACACTTGAAACAACAATAACTTTTGACTTGAAGAAACTTGAAGAGATTTTCTCTCTAATTTTCATGTTGATTCAAGAAACAATGGATTAAGATTGAACCAAGATTTTCTCTTTCTTTTTTTTTTGGACTAAGATTATACGATTGATCTTAGGGCGTGCTTTATCCCAGTATATAATTGAGTTGAAGGTAGATCTTGCTCTCTGTGAGGAGAGATCAAAGATTAGAGTTGATCTTGCTCTATACAAGGAAAACCATTGTTATAAAATGCTTTTCTGCTTATAATTTGAGAAGGAGATTTTGTAGACCCAAGTGGAGGAATCTTGGGCGTGGAGTTGGCGATAAATGTTGAACTACCTAAAAATATCGTGTGTTGCTTTTTATTTCCTGTTTTTCCTTTTCTTGGCTTTTTGCATATCGTTTATTGCAATTTGGATTTTAAAATGCATGATTTTCGATGAATACAATTCTAAATGCTCCTAAATTTTAATCACTTTTTTGTTATGCTAAATCCCTTGTCATATTGTAATTGGATATGCCCTCTCATGCACGTTTCTTCTGACTTTTTCTTCTTTTGTAATTGTTATTTCCCCTTCGTCTATTAGTTTCTCCGAAATTTTCATTTATATGATTCAGTTTTAATGTTCTCATTGTTATTTATTTCTTGCTTTGCTGCAACAGTATGGAGGATGCAAGGAGGCTAATCGAGCTTGTTCGTGGAATCCCTTGCAAGATAAACCTCATCTCCTTCAATCCTCACCATGGGTCCATATTCATGCCAACAAGTGAGGAGAAGATGATTGAGTTCCGAAATGTTTTGGCTGAAGTTGGATGCATTGTCTTCCTACGACTCAGTCGAGGGAATGATCAAATGGCTGCATGTGGGCAGCTCGGAGAGCTTGGGGAGACTCAATCTCTACTTCGTGCTCCGGCAATGTTTCGGATGGCTAGCTTTGTGATATAATTCCATTCCAGGTATCTAAATTGGGTCATTATTTTGTTGGCCTTTAGTAGTTGTCGATTGTGGGGCAAGAATTATTAAGAACATTTTCAAATGTCACTGCAATTTTAGTTGTTAATTTATTAGGCGTAATCAGGTTGAGAATGATTTGAGCTTTTGAAAACTTATGAATTCTAATTTCTTTTTAAATTCAAATATATGGTTTGGGTTGAATTGGGATTGATCCTAGTTTGGGTCATACTTAAAGTTTAAATACTTAAATTAGTGTTTGTTAGGTATTCTGTTTGATGTTATCTAAGTGTTAGTGTTATCTAGATATCAAGTTATATTGACATTTATGTTATCTCTAAATTATTATTTATTTAGTTTAATGCAATTATATTAAAAGATGACAATTTAAAATTAATCTAAATTCACCTTCATTAAAATTATGATATATGGATGCCAATTTTATATGACTTTTCAATGTCATTTTATTTATATATGTCACTCAATTTTTGGTGACATCTAGATATGATTTTAGAGTGTTGTATTCTTATAATTATTTATAATATTTTCTAAACATGTCCTAAAATCAAACTATCAATTTCTTTAAATAATGTAACACAACATTGACATTGAACCATATACCCGATCAATAATCATGTATGGAGCTTTAAAATGAAAATTTTTATAAGTTATATTGTTTGTTTGAAGTGTTATTTTAAAACGTGGTTATAGGTGAATCGAAAGCTTATTTAAAGCCTTGTTTGGTTTGAGTCTAACAAAATCGCAAAATTTTTCAAAAACACTTTCATTAATATTTTATATTTATTTTACATTTACACAAATTTAAATATTAAAAAATAATTTTATTTCACGTCTTATACAAATCTCAACTTTAAGACTTAATTTTATTTCATATCCTACACACATTTTAATTAAAAAAATCAATTTCATTTTACATCTATCATAATCTTCAATAATAAAATAATTTTATTCCACATTATGATATTAAAATAATTTTTATTCTCTTTTTATCTCAAAAAATTTAAAATCTCCCTAAAATATACTTTAACCAAATGAGGCCAAATTGAGTGTTTATTTATGGTTGATTGTAGGTAAAGATAATTTGAGTTATAAATATAACAAGATATGATTATTTATGAATCAACCATGTTAGAATAAAATTAAGCTGCGACAAATTTTTTCGCATTGTAGATGAGATCACTTGAGTCATTTAAAAATTTATTGTATTTGTTATATTTTAAATTTGCACAATATCACTTTTATTTGAAGGAAGAAATAAGATGTTACAAGTTTTGTTTAGTAGTAATCTTTGTTATATGAAAACATTTTAGATGAATTATAAATTTTAATATGATAGTTTGAGACAGTGCAATTAAATAGGTAGTCAATGCGTTCAATGAATATATAATGTGTATAGTTGCTGTAACATCTCGTAAAATCTTTTTTTGAAATTACATAAACCATTATGATTTTGCTATTGGGTAATAAACTTACTACATGAATGAACACAAGTTTTGTAAAGCACAGGAATAAGACTCTAGGGAAGGTTCATTGAAATAGTAAGCATAGAAGCGTAAAAATAGCTTCACCAAAGTACATATGATATAACAATTCGCAGACTACATAAATATGACTACATCAATGAGTTATAGAAACAACAACCAAAAGTTTATTCAAGTTTGGACGGGTATAACTATATATACATCTCCATACTATTCATTTCTTGCAATTCCCATCACAACACCCATAAAAAACTCTACAAGAACTGCTATACCAAGAGACTGCTCTCAGCATCTACCCTTCCATTGCTACTCGCATCATAGTTTTGTGTATATTGATCTTGCTACTCGATGATGTTTGTACTTTGACATATTAAAAGGACGTTACTCTACTATGGCTCTAGTTATATGTTACATTTGTAGTTGTAACAACATAACAACTGTTCCAAATGTCTATGCCACAGGCAACCCACTTGTCATGCTGGCTATGTCCATATCTTCAAGCTGTTATCTAGCTGTATCTTAGCTGTTCCCTAACTAATTGTGTTGACATGACATCCCCTACAATCTATCCATCTGTTCAAGTTAGTCAACTGACTGATCCTATCATCTAACACACTAGCAAGTCCAAGGATATCATGTGTCGATATATTATTGACACTAAAGAATTAGTTACGGGCAATTACATTGTTATCGACATCTTCGGTCAACTTCGATTCCTGCAAATATCTCCTTAGGATCTCCGCTGGGAGCTTAGCTATAAGTTGTACTTAAGTATTTATTCGAGGTTGACTATTTATTTCATCAATATTTTCTTCATTACTTTTATTTGTTAATTTCTAATGTTAATGTACACAAGAATAAATAATACTAAACATAATGCTACAGCTGTAAACAATTGTTTTGGTTGTATATAAATTGAAACAATAAAAGATTATTTCATAGAAAAATTGTTCAAAATTTAAAAAATATTTCATCAATCTAGCTTCTTATCAATTCCCAAATTTCTTTAGCAATAGTCATACACATATTTTCTCCTCTCTAATGATCCCCAACCCTACTGTGGGCATGTGCATCCTTCCGAGCTTGGGTTTGACAACATATCATTTGCGTCGGACTCAATATTAGTAGTTTCTGTTATTGTACGTACAGTGTCTACTGTAGAATATTGCGCAATGAAATTGTGTAAAACAAAATATGCATGTCTATGGTTGTACCTATCTTCCTTGGTTGCATATTCTCTTACGCCCTCGAAACAACCACTGTGATCCTATTTCTTCAAAAAGGTGCCAAGAACTTTGATGTATTTGGATGTCCAAATCCACAAGACAATATTTACCTACTGTAATCACCATAGAGTCATGTTAGCAACAATGGAATATACATAATGCAATGACTTGATGAGTTTGCTTTCACTGAGTACTTCTAGGAACAACGAAATTGCTAGCATTTACGGCCTAGTGAAGCATTTACACATCAACAGCGCTATGTTCCCAACCTACAGCTAGAAATTGAAAGGCTATCAAAGCCAACAACAGCCATCACATTGAATGATATTGATCCATTCTTATTTTGGTAAACGTGCTGCTCTTTTTGTGGTACAATGGTTTTGGAATTTGAATACCTTCAATTATGCTACACAATTCTACAAATAATACAATGCATCATGGTACATAGAATAATCTTGCTCTGCTATAAACATGAAAAAGACATTGGTTCATTTACCTTGAAATATGGCCAAAATTGATCATTCTGAATCTTTGGGCTATATTGTGTGGATTTTTTCAAAAGTGTAATGAAATCACGGCTAATATAAATTATAGTTGCTATGGTAGAATTGTAGTACCTACTAATTGTCTCAAGGGAATGCCAAAAAGGTTTAGGGCATTCTCGATCATCATTTGTAAATGCTACAATATGCATGAATATTACAAATTGTTCAATAGTAGGCAGATGCGGGAGTCTTTCATCAAACCTCAGGTTACTAACAAATTTCGCAGCACTATGAACACATCGGAATGCATTCTAATTAATTTGAACCTGACTTTAGGATTTTGGTGTTGTAAACTATATTCAAGATTTTGTAAACCAATAAACAAGAGATTATACATCGATGTAAGTGCACGTGGTACAGATTCTAATACTAGTTTGTCCTCTATTCATTGTTTTTTCTAATCTAATGCAATAAATTCAAAGAATTCATCCTCACCACTAGGGAATAAGTTATTTCGCATCCATCTGTAAAAATGCTAAAATTGTAGTCACTGTAGAAAAAGAATCGTCACAATCAATCCTTGTATCATAGACGGGATGTTGATCAGAATTCATATAGAATTCATCATTGCTTATCAATGTAAGATAAGGAAGGATTTATGTCCTAATTGTTTGATAAATTTTACATCGGTTGTTTGCTGCCTAATGCAATTTTTTGCTGTTCTCATTTGGGACTTGGGATCTAGCAAAAACATGTTTAAATATATTGGATCAATCATACAAAATAACAGTGAAATAAATAATATTATTATAATTCAAGCAGCATGAATTAAATGGAAGAATGTATCTATTGTTTTATGTGATAAAAAAAATTCACTCAGGATTTAAAGACATTGTATTGGAGAATAGTAAAATTAACAATGCTATATAGTGTTGAGTGGAAGTAAAAATACATGAATAAAATAAGTGTTGTTGAAATGAGAATACTAAGGTGAATGAGTGGTATATACACGAAAGGATAAGATAAAAAATTAGTACATTCATAAGAAGGTTGATGTAGTTTTAATTGAGGATAAGATCAGAAAGAATCGGTTTAGATGGTTTGGACATATATATGGTAGGCCAATTGGAGCTCTAATAAGAAGAATTGTATTATTGAATTTTGCTTATGTAAAAAGAGAGATGAAAATAAAAAATGGCATGACAAGAAACTATAAGGATTGACTTTGCGTACTTAGAGCTAAATAAGGAGCTCTTATTTTATAGAGTACAATGGAAACAAACGATTCATGTAGTCGATCTCATTTAATGAGATATAGGCTTGGTTGTCGTAAGGTAAGGAAGTTCGTCATACAAATAACAGTAGTGAGAATCAATTTAATTGAAGACTTTCAAAGTGGCAATTGATCAAAATACAAAGAGAATTCATCACTTCAGTTTATCAATATAACCTACACAAATACCGTCACGGAAAATAGTAGACAAAAACAATTAAGTTGACGGTATGCATAGTGGTAGCCTCTCAAAGTGCATATGGAAATCATGATCTCAGTTCAATGTAAGCTACAAGTGGCAAGTAAAATTATACAAGCAAAATGAATAAAATAGTTCAAAAGAAATTTTTAGTTGATCAACCAAATTCATTATTTAGTTCAGTATTGACCACAGGAAGCTCATCATGGAAAACACATTCCAAAAAAATTATTTATTTTGAAGAATTGCAAAGCGAAAATTCAATTAAACCTACATTTAAAGTGCATCATCATTCTCCAAATTCAGCAACATTAAGCGAATAGGTCAACCATAAGATGTCACTCAAGATAATAGACAATCAAATAATTTCTAAAATCTGCATATTTGAGCATTAAATTATCAAAAATAAAACCAAAGATGAGAAAAGCATGTCTAATTCCACAGCCACATAACATCCATCACACAGATAATTAGTTTTAGATAAAAGAGACATTTTTATGCATGTAGGACATTCCTTTTTGTGCTTCAATACGAAGTAGAAAAGGCTACTAGGTGCTTCAAGGGGCTTCTTCGCGATACCAAGCAAGTACATTCCTAAAGTTAGGATCGAATTCACATATATGTTTAACCCTTAATTTTACTCATTCTCTACTGGAAACATGAAGTTGCTCTATTTTCAAAGACTTTCATATGGTAAGAAAAGCTTTGGTAGAAAGTCTTGGTATTGCTCTCATGAGGCCTTTTGGTTGCAACAACAATACCACCCTTAGTTGTCCGATTGTTCATCGATTGAGTTGCAGTTTGTGCCCTTCATACATCAATGTCTTCTCTTTTTGAACCTTTTTGTACCTTTTCAATGTCTCTGCCTTATTTATAGGGCTATCAATTGTCCTTTCTATTTATGATTGAACTACTGTAACTCCACTCAACCAACAAAGGAAATCCTATACTAAAATAAAAGTTTAGTTACCGTACAAACTTAATAGGAAAAGATAGGAAGAGTTTTTGCTAAAGCTGAAAGGTATCCTAAAGGAATTTTAACGCTCCAATCCACCTGGACTTCTATGCTGCATTAGGGGCTGCAAAAGATGACTTTGCCTATCAGTTAGTGATCAAGCAGAGGACCTGTTGCTTTCTTTTCTTTCTGGAGTAGACTCGCTCGTAGCTCCTTATTGATATAAAAGAGAATAAAGGGTGAAAGAAAACTAAAGGCAACTCTTGAGGGAGTAAAAAGTCAGTCCAAAAGGAATGAAAGAGGTTCAAAAGTTATGTTATCTAGAGAAAATAATTTAATGATATTTATAAATAATATTTTATTATATTATAAAATTACTAGTCAAAAAATGACATCTAGATGTCATGACATCTACATTATATAATTTAACACCAAGATAACAATGAACCAAACGCCTCTAAAATTCAATTACATAACTTCGAGTTGATCATGATCTTTCACTTGTGGAGTTTCTTTTCTTGTTTATACACTTCGATAGGTTCACCATCGAGCTCTCTAGAACTCAATGGACCATGTTGTGTTGCTCTTGGGGTTAACTCTTGCTTCCTTGTAAATCCCTTTCTTCAATAAGGTTTACCTTATTTATTTTCGGAAACACCTCTTAACTCTCGCCAAAGGAATCATTGTTGGTTCCTCCCTTATGGTAATATTGTGATTTTAATGTTTAACAATATATTTAAGTTAATTTGTACTAACATAGTTATTTAGTGTTCTTAATCTCAGGTTTATTAAAGTTGCATCTCAATTGTATACTAAAATTGAGATCTAACTAAGTTGGAGAGAAAGGTTTGAGCATTGAAGACTAAGTGAAGCAAATTGCACTATTGTCCTTTTTATTCTATTTGAGAGTAGAATTATTGTGAGGTTGATTTTGATTGCTAGAATAGCCTGGATATGAGTTTGAGCACTTAGAATCTCTGCGAGTTAACTAGATAATCTTAAAAACTTAAATTCTCCTAATTATGTGGCCTAATAGTGGTGAAATTATTCTAGATGTTTTCTTTTGGTTGTGATAGCTCCAGAGCAGCCTTGGGATAGTTGAAGGATGACATTTAGTGGTGAGGTCGACCCAAGGTCGACCTTCAGCAGCGACCCTCAACAGAAACTTTAATCATTTTGGGGGATTTTTCTAGGTCGACCCGATGTCTACCCAAGGTCGACCTTTAGCAGCGACCCTCAACAGAAACTTTGGTCATCTTGGAGGATTTTTTCAGGTCGACCTGGAGGCGACCTCAATGGTGGGGTCGACCTTGGAAGTGGCCGTTGGCCTATTTTTATTCTTCAATGGCTAGCTGGGGGTCGACCTCCAGGTCTTTTCCAGCTCCTTTTTTTAGCCGTTGGAGCTCTTGTTATATAAGGAGATGGGGGTTGTTGGTGTATTCCTCTTGGCTCATAAAATTCTCTAATTGCTCCCAACATTCACCTTCATTCTCCACCATCCTAAGAGTTGATAAAAACATTCAAGTGGAGTTTCAATCAAGATTCAAGGCGATCTAGGTGTACTTGGACTCAAGTGCTCAAACTCTTCATCCACTCTTCTTCTAGCTTTCAAGATTCAATCATAAGAAGGAAGAGTAAGTGATTTTCTTTCTTTGTAATATTTTAGTTGTTTTTTTCTGCCTTCACTGTGTGTGTGAAGAGGGCCTCCAAATAAGGGTTGGAGAAGGTGAGTGAATGAGCCCTCACTTAAAAGTGAGGAGGGCCTCTAGTGAGTGGATAGAGGAGGATTTGTATGGGCTTCTCCGCCTAAACCAAGGAGTGTATTATAGTGATATCTTTCCGATCGGGGTTGGGTGGATTAAGCTCTAATTTGAGCTGAACCACGTTATATCGTGTGTTCTTTGTAAATGTGATATTTTCTTCTTGTCTGCACTCATATTTGCTTCCGCTTGTATTTTGCACTAACTGTTATATTTAGTAAATTAAATTAAATTTTAATTACGTCTATTCACCCCCCTCTAGACGTCATACTTGATCCTACAATTGGTATCATCTCCAAGAAAGCCCAAGTTGAGATATCTTCTTCTAGTGATAGTGATGAGGATAGTGATTCAGAAGTCAAAATTGTAGCCCATATGGTCAGAAGAATGATGAGGAGAGAAAAAAAGTTTAGTAAAGATGAAATAAAGAAAATGATTGAGGGGTCTAGTAGGGATAGAAATAAGAGAAATGTTAAGGATTACGAGGAGAATAATTATAATAAGAATTGGAGACAAAATGTTATATGTTTTGGTTGTAAAAAGCCATGTCACTTTCGAGACGAATGCCCAAATATCCAAAAAGAGCATGAAGGCAAGGACAAAGCCAAGAAGAAAAAGAAGGTATTGGCTGCCACTTGGGATGACTCGGATTCATCAGCTTCTTCTGACAGCGATGCTACCAAAAAGCATGTAGCACATTTTGCATTAATGGCCAAAACACATGATGAAAGCGATTCAGAAAAAGATCTTGAGGTAAGTGATTTTTCATTTGACGATATGCAAGATTTTATTTGTGAATTAATGGATGAGTTAAAGTTATCCAAGTCTAAGGTTAAAAGGCTCCATAAGGAGTTAAATTTTCTTAAATTTGAGAGAGAATTCTTAATTAACACTTTATCTTCTACGATCTCTCAAGTGACTTTAGATGAGAAATCATGTGATTTTTCTCAAGTTGAAAAACTTGAAAAAGGAAATTATGATTTAAAATCTAAAGTTGAAAGCCTTAGAAGAGACCTTGAAGTATTCACTAAGGGGTCCAAGTATCTAGATATGATGCTTGGAAACTAAAGAGCAGTGTACAATAAGGCCGAAATTGGATACGATTCCACTCATAAGGAGAAGGCTTATACCTCTTTGATTGTGAGAAGTGGAACTAACTCTCCCATTAAGAAATCTTTAGGGTCACTCATGTCTTTGAACCTATCTAGAGGACGTGCTCATAAGAAAGAATTAAAGGCATGGGTACCTAAGAATTTAGTGCCTAATTCCATTGGACCCAATTATTTTTGGGTACCAAAATCTTTAGTTTTTGTTTGTAAATAGGTGTGCTTGAGGAGTAGGGTCGCCGGCAACCTATGGTATCTTGATAGTGGTTGTTCACGTCATATGACCGGTGATGCCTCAAAATTCTCCATCAAATTTAAGAATAAAGGTAAGGTTTCTTTTGGTGATAATAGTCAAGAATTCATAGTAGGTTATGGCTCAATTCTTATAGAATCTAATTTATTTTTATCAAAGGTACTATTAGTTGAAGGTTTGAAACATAACCTCCTTAGTGTAAGTCAATTGTGTGATAATGGCTATTTAGTAGAATTTCATTCTACTAAATGCATTATCAAACACATTGAGTCCGACTCTACCATTTTAGTTGATAGTAGAGATGAAAATGTGTACACAATTGATTTACCCATTACTACTAATAATTCTGTTAAGTGCTTGATGTCAAAGGAAGAAGAAGCTTGGCTATGGCATAGGAGAATGGCACACTCCAATATAAAGCTTCTCTTTAAGCTCTCAAAATATAATCATGTAAATGGACTTCCCAAAGTAAAATATGAAAAGAACAAATTATGTGATGCATGCCAAGAAGGTAAGCAAACTAGATGCTCACATAAGGCCAAAGAGTTGGTAAGTTCTTCTCAACCTCTTGAATTACTTCATTTAGATTTATTAGATTCGCACGGAGTAGTGTCCATTGGCGGTAGTAGATATGTTTTAGTTATTGTTGATGATTATAGTAGGTTTAGTTGGATACTATTCCTTGGTCATTAAAATGATACTCTTGAAAGATTCATTATTTTTTGTAAAAGAGTTGAAAATGAAAAAGGTGTCAAAGTCAACCGGATTCGTAGTGATCACGGTGGTGAATTTGACGACTTTAATTTTCAAAATTTTTGCAAAGCTAATGGATATTTGCATGAATTTTCTAATCCTAGAACACCTCAACAAAATGGGGTTGTGGAAAGGAAAAATCGAGCTCTTCAAGAGGCAGCACGTGCCATGATTAATGAATATTCGTTGCCTAAATACTTTTGGGCCGAAGCTATTAGTACAGTATGTTATGTCCAAAATAGAGTGTACCTTAGACCTCTTTTGATGAAAACTCCATATGAACTTTGGAATGGAAAGAAATCTAAGATCCACTACTTTAGAGTGTTTGGATGTAAGGTTTATTCTTTAAATACCAAAAATTATTTGGGCAAGTTTTCACCAAAAGCAGATGAAGGAATTTTTGTTGGATATTCCCTCACTAGTAAAGCTTATCGTATTTATAATAAGCGGACACTAGAAATTGAGAAAACATCCAATGTCGCATTTGACGAATCTAATTTTGTTTATCCAAGATCCCTGTAGATGATGACATTGAGGAGGAGGTAGCCAAGAAGCTAAATCAAGTCCAAATTCATGGGCATATGGATGAACTAAAGGATCAAGTTCAACAAAAAGGTGAAACAAGCTCATCCTACACCTATGCTCCACCTCCACCTTAAGCTTGGAAGATACTTCCTAAACACCCTTTAGATTAAATTTTAGGTGACCCATCTCATGATGTGAAAACCAGGTCATCTTTTAGACAATTAGATAGTAATTTTGCATTGATTTCTCAAATTGAGCCTAAAAGTATCGATGAAGCATTGGGCGATCCAGATTGGATTATTGCCATGCAAGAGGAACTTGCTCAATTTGAACGTAATCAAGTTTGGGAATTAGTTCCAAAACCGGATGATTACCCAATTATTGGTACTCGTTGGGTTTATAGGAACAAATTAGATGAAAAAGGGGTCGTGATTAGAAATAAGGCTAAATTAGTGGCCCAAGGTTTTAATCAAGTTGAAGGTCTTGACTATGATGAGACATATGCTCCCGTAGCTCGTCTCGAGTCGATTCGCATTCTTTTGGGATTTGCCGCACATCGTGGTTTTAAATAGATGTGAAAAGTGCCTTTTTGAATGGTTTTATTAAAGAACTTATTTTTGTTAAACAGCCACCAGGTTTTGAGAATATTGATTTCCTGATCATGTTTTCAAACTAAAGAAAGCGCTTTATGGATTAAAACAAGCTCCGAGAGCTTGGTATGAGAGGCTTTCAACTTTTTTTAATTTCTAGAGGCTTTAATCGTGAAACAATAGACCCCACATTATTTAATAAAAATATAGATAAAGATATTTTTATTGCACAAGTTTATGTAGATGATATTTTTTGGTTCCACTAACAAGAATTTCTTGAATGAGTTTACCACTCTCATGGAGAGTGAGTTTGAAATGAATCTTGTAGGTGAGCTTACATTCTTCTTGGGATTACAAGTCAAGCAAACTAAAGAGGGGATCTACATCTCCCAAGAAAAATATGCCAAAGAACTAGTGAAGAAATTTAGCATGTAAAAATCAAAGGAGATAGCTACTCCAATGGCAACAAATATAAAGCTTGACAGCGATGAAGGAGGTAAGTGCGTTGACCAAAAATTATATAGAAGCATGATAGGGAGTTTACTCTATTTGACTGCTAGTAGGCCCGATATTATGTTTTCTGTTTGCCTATGTGCTACGTTTCAATCAAATCCAAAAGAGTCACACTTAGTTGTCATTAAACGAATTTTGAGGTATCTTAAGGGTACACTTAATGTAGGCTTATGGTATGCTAGAACAAGCACATTTGATTTGATTGGATACACTGACTCAGATTACGCAGGAAGTAAATTAGATAGAAAAAGTACTAGCGGAGGGTGTCAATTTCTTGGTTCCTCCCTTGTAAGTTGGTATAATAGGAAACAAAATTGTGTGGCACTGTCATCTACTGAGGCTGAATATGTTGCAGCTGGGAGTTGTGTAGCTCAACTCTTATGGATGATGCACACCTTAGAGGATTATGGTTTGACCTATAAGAATGTGTTAGTTCTATGTGATAATATTAGTATAATAAACTTGACCAAAAATCTCATAAATCACTCTAGAACGAAACACATTGAAGTGAAACATCACTTCATTAGAGATCATGTAGCTAGAGGTGATATAGTATTAGAACATGTTGGATCTAAAGTTAATTTTGCTGATATCTTCACTAAATCTCTCCCTGAAAATAAATTTATAAACTTACGGAGAGAATTAGGAATGTGCACAATAAGGCACTAGTTTGATCACTTCAATTAATCTATATCAAATCATAGCATTGTTGAACCCTTCACGTGATTTATATGCACAAAATGCCTAAACATGGATTGCTTCATACACTGTTAATAATATTATTGGTTTGTGTGTAATTCATGTTATTTCTACCATTATATTTAATGCAGCTCAATTATTTTTTTTTTTACTGCAAATAGTTAAAATTGCTTTGACATCAAGTGCTTAGAATCTTTAGCGCCTGCCAACTTTCATGCCAAAAATCACATGAGCATGTTTGTTTTGATTTCATATTTGTTCATAACAATTAAATAATTTTTTTGGGAAAATTAAGGGATTAGTTGGCTTGATTAAAATTGAGATTGTTTTTTTTTTTTGGGCAAATCAACGTATAGGATCAAAATCTCCATTTAATTTTATTTTGAGCTGAATTCTTTTTTCTTAGGGGATGATGATAAATGTGTCTGCAAATCTTCAAATTTTTGGTTTTTATTTCAAACATTCTTTTTATGAAATTTCAAATCTTTTTTTACAAACTGTAGTTACAGGAAACCCAAGGGCGACCCTAGGGCGACCTCAGTCGAGCTGAAATTTTTTTTTAATATTACTATTAAGTGTTTAAACCCTTTCCCGAGCCCCGTCATCCTCACTTCATCCCCCTCATCTCCGCATTCTTCCTCTCCCGTCGCCATCGTCGTCGTCGTCATCGTCGCCGGAAAAGCTCGCCGCCGACAGAAGCTCCAAGCCCTCTCTCGCCTTCCTGCTCTCCTGCACGACGTCGTCGCCGTCGGCATCACCAGCCACGCCCCGTCTCCGCCGTGCCCTAGATCGTTGCCGAACCGCCGCAGACGACTGCCACGCCGCCGGAGATAGTGTCACCGTCCGCAACGACGTTGGTGATCTTCATCGCTGCCATCCTCCTGCTGTTTGGCGGCATTTTCCTCTCCAAATCTTGCAGCCACTACCCTATCGCCGAGCTTGACTGAAGACGACTGCATCGACATTGGATCATCACTTCCCATAGCCATATCAATCCATCCTTTGGAGATCCACCTTCTACAGAGCTTATCGTTTTCCTTGAAGGTCGGTTTCCTTTCTTTACTTGTTATTTCTCTTAGTTTATCCGTCTTAGAACTCCATTACAATGGTGTCACCGAAAAGAGTCTTCAAAAACGACTCAAGAGAGGTCTTAGAGCACCATACTTAAGCCAGACCTTAGAACCCTCCTCCACATCAGCTCCACCCTCACCTCTACCTGATTTTTCACCTATTCAGTCTCCACCTCAGTCCATCCCAAACCAACCCCAACCTACCACTCAATCTATTCCTCAGCCTAGGGACGCTGCAGATTTTGATTGCTATCAATACTCTTTCAAAATTAAAGAAGTAAACTTTCGTCGGAACTTCTATGAGCCGATGAAAGTTTACTAGTTTGATTTAAGCTTCTTTGAGGGCAATTGCAGTTTGTGCCCTCTTATTGATTACTACAGGTGGCGCAAATTCGCCACTTGTAGATCAAATATCAATTTTGATCTCTGCAGCCTCTTTTTCCATAACCTGGAGGTTACCCCTGATAGACCTCATCACATGACTACTCATATTCAGGGACAAACTATTGAAATCACTCTTAGTAGTTTCAATAGTTTCTTAGGCATCGAGGACATTGACTCATATTTCTTTTCTTTTCCTGACTATATTCCTGATGAGACTATGACAGATTCTGTAGAGGATATGTTCATGTATTTTTTTCATCAGGCTCCAGACTATGGGTCTCATACTATGCTCAGCAATTTTCTTCGACCTGAGCATATCCCTCTCTACCACTTTACTCTTGACTGCGTCATTCCTATAGCCTCTAGGAATCGCACTCAAGTTCGCATTGGCCACCTTTTTTTGATGTATGCCATAGTTCACCATCGTCCTCTGAACTTTAGTTTTATTATCTTCTCTTGGATTCGTAGTAAACATGTACCCCTTCACAGTGATAGAGTATTCATGCCATATTGTCACTTTATCACTGCTTATTTAGAATCCCTGGGAATAGACATCTCCAAAGGTGCCATTAAAAAATTGAGAAAATCAGCCAAAGTAGGTAGAGGAAATATGATCCAAGTTGGATTAAATGTAAATGTCTCCACTTGCTTGGGCTGACGGAAAAGGACCTAAGGGTGCACCTCAAGACGAGCTTGAGGCTGATGCTGAGGAGACTGATATTGATAGACCAGGACCTTCTCATGCTCCACATCATCATCAGCCTACTTATTCTCACTCAGACACCCTGACTGCTATTCATGAGCTTTAGTCTCAGTTTGGGGAGTTCAGAGTTGAGGTGCGTGATCACATGCACTCCATGGAGACTAGACTGATGGCAGGCATGCAGAGGATGACAGATCACTTTTCGCAGCAGTTTGGATGGCCTTCATTTCAGGTCTTTCCCCCCGCCAGAGCACCATTATTTTCCTCCAGGAGCACCGCACGATCATGAGCATGATGGTGTCCAGTGATTGACTTGCTCCATTCCTTATTGATCTTATCTTCTGTATACTATATTACACTTTTGTACTTTAGTTTTTCTATTTCTCTTATATCATTTTGTGTGAACTTATTTTCTTTTGTGATCGTAGTATAGATGTTTTGTTTTATTTCTTTTTTTTTTGGCCCCACTTGAGGTCTTGCAGACACCACCTGATCCTATCAGTAGATTTTCTTTTCATGTCATTTTTTTTCTTTTCCTTTTCCTTTTGATGATTGGCAAATGGGGAGAAGATATACGTTTAAGTTATAGAAGTTATTAATTTTCTTTAATCCTTTAAAGTTATAAATTTTTTGGAATGATATGAAAATGTTTAGCCTTTGATATATTCATGTGTAGATGCTCTGCGATTTGTATATTCATGTTCTGTGATGTATATGTAAATATTTAGTTTTGATGTATGAATGTGTATCTTGTTTATGAGCATTATTACTGTGTATATCTCATATTGTATCTTACTCGTTTTGCTTTTTCTTAAGTCCATTTTCTAGGGGAAATTTTGCCGAAATTTTTTTGAAAATTATTGAGCTAAATTCCACTCAAAAAGAATGTTAATCAATATTTATTTTGAGGGGGAGTTTCTTTATTAAGGAGGAGTTTCTTTTTACAATATTATTCTTTTATATGATATTTTTTTGCTTAACTTAAATAAATTGTCAAACATCAAAAAGGGGGAGATTGTTGGTTCCTCTCTTGTGGTAATATTGTGATTTTGATGTTTAACAATATGTTTAAGTTAATTTGTACTAACATAATTTTTTAGTGTTCTTAATTTCAGGTTTATTAAAGTTGCATCTCAATTGTATACTAAAATTGAGATCTAATTAAGTTGGAGAGAAAGGTTTGAGCATTGAAAACTAAGTGAAGCAAATTGCATTATTGTCCTTTTTATTCTATTTGAGAGTAGAATTATTGTGAGATTGATTTTGATTGCTAGAATAGCCTGGATATGAGTTTGAGCACTTAGAATCTCTGCGAGTTAACTAGATAATCTTAAAAACTTAAATTATCCTAATTATGTGGCCTAATAGTGGTGAGATTATTCTAGATATTTTCTTTTGGTTGTGATAGCTCCAGAGCAGCCTTGGGATAGTTGAAGGATGACTTTTAGTGGTGAGGTCGACCCAAGGTCGACTTTCAACAACGACCCTCAACAGAAACTTTAATCATCTTGGGGGATTTTTCTAGGTCGACCCGAGGTCTACCTGAGATCGACCTTCAGCAGCGACCCTCAACAGAAACTTTGGTCATCTTGGAGGATTTTTCCAGGTCGACCTGAAGGCGACCTCAATGGTGAGGTCGACCTTGGAAGTGACCGTTGGCCTATTTTTATTCTCCAACGGCTAGCTGGGGGTCGACCTGAGGTCGACCTCTAGGTCTTTTTCAGCTCCTTTTTTTAGCTGTTGGAGCTCTTATTATATAAGAAGATGAGGGTTGTTGGTGTATTCTTCTTGGCTCATAAAATTCTCTAATTGCTCCCAACATTCACATTCATTCTCCACCATCCTAAGAGTTGATAAAAACAATCAAGTGGAGTTTCAATCAAGATTCAAGGCGATCTAGGTGTACTTGGATTCAAGTGCTTAAACTCTTCATCCACTCTTCTTCTAGCTTTCAAGATTCAATCATAAGAAGGAAGAGTGTGATTTTCTTTCTTTGTAATATTTTAGTTGTTCTTTTCTGCCTTCACTGTGTGTGTGAAGAGGGCCTTCAAATAAGGATTGGAGAAGGTGAGTGAGTGAGCCCTCACTTAAAAGTGAGGAGGGCCTCTAGTGAGTGGATAGAGGAGAATTTGTATGGGCTTCTCCGCCTAAATCAAGGAGTGTGTTATAGTGATATCTTTCCGATCGGGGTTGGGTGGATTAGGCTCTAATTTGAGCTGAACCACGTTATATCGTGTGTTCTTTGTGGATGTGATATTTTCTTTTTGTCTGCACTTATATTTGCTTCCGCTTGTATTTTGCACTAACTGTTATATTTAGTAAATTAAATTAAATTTTAATTACGTCTATTCACCCCCCCTCTAGACGTCATACTTGATCCTACAATCATAACTTATAGTCTTACTAAAAGCTCTTCGTTTAGTTAAGTACAAACTCATTCTTTAGTTGGCTTAAGCACTACGGTTTGTCCTATAATCAAACCCACTTATATTCGAGTGATTTTTTTCGTCAAACGCAATTATGAAATTTTAACAAATTATTGCTATATTTTTATAAATTTATACATGTTGAGTTGTTATTTTATTGAATATTTTCATTCATGCAAATGCACTTTGAGCCACAAGATGGTTAAATCAGCTTCATATGAAATTAAATTCAATCACTAACATAAATTATTCACCAGTTCTCTCCAACATTCAATCATGGAAGCATCTATCATTTTTCCTTTGATTGCTCAATTTCAACAACTCTTCTCTACTCTTCAACCTCACTCAAACCCTATAAAATTTTTATCCCATAAAAAGGCATTTCCAACCACCTAATTTATTGTCTAAGTTTCTTTATTCATAGTTTGTTTTTATAAATTTAATAAAATATTAAATATATATTTGTGTATTATTAATTTGATATTTTCATGAGATATTCCTATGTCTTATATCTATGTAAATTATTGATTCCTTCCCATATTGTTACATTACTTCCTGACCTTCAGAATCCTTTAAAAAGTTAACAATTTTGTTGTAGCACGTAATTGGGTAGTTCCTTGCATCAATGATTTGGTTGGAAGTCACCTCGGTCATGGTTGTCACCACCAAAAATTAGCCCGTCATACTGGAAAATTATAAGTTATAATCATAGGCTATAACCACGCACGATGGATGCAAATAACTTTTGACGGTAATTGAAGAAATAAAGCTAAAGTAATTATTATTGGACTTTAAATTTAATTCCTAGAACAATATGACTTGCTAAAACTAGGGTGTATAAAAAAAATTACATATGTAATTAAATGTAATTTTATTCATTTAATCTTAGATATTTATATATTATTTTAAATTTGAAGTGCATTCTAGCTGTTGCTGCTTCATCAAATTAGATAACATTTAGCAGAGATCTAATCATTGGCTTCCTTGAGAGGGAAGGCAGATCAACCAGAATGGAATGCTACAAGAATGAATCACCAGTTCAATCTCTCAAAATCGAAGTAAAACGATGCCATCAGCGAAGAAGAAGCTCCTCTTGCTTGTCATCATCATCATGTTCTTCTTCTTCTTCTCTTCGGCCTTCTTCATCATCACCCTGTTCATACTCAGAGGCTCCACCTCCATCAAACCATTCTACCACATCTCTAGACCCTCCTGCACATCCGGAAACTCGTCCTACTTCTCCCACAGACTCGCCCGCCGTTCAACCTCCCGAGAAGAAGAGCCGCCGCTCACGGCCAAGGAGCTCCACCTTCTCTCCCGCGTCGCCGCAGGCGGCCCATCCCGCAACCTCCTCTTCTTCGGCCTCAACCCACAATTCCTTCCCCTCGCAGAAACCACCGCTGGCGCCGGCGGTTCGGCGATCTTCCTTGAAGATGATGCAAACAGGGTTCGAAGGTTCGGATCAGATAAATCTGCCGTTCATCTAGTGAAGTATAACGGAGAGGCCGCCAAGGCTTATGAGCTGCTGCGCCAGGCGAGAGAAGATCGGAGCTGCCGGAGGCCGGTGGGCTCCGGCAGCTGTCGGCTGGAGATCGCTGGACTGCCGAGAGAAGTGCGTGAGAAGAAATGGGATGTGGTGGTCGTCGACGGGCCGAGGGGGGCCCGGCCGGAGTCTCCGGGGAGGATGGAGGCGATCTACACGGCGGCGGCGGTGGCGAGGAGGGGGAATGCGACTGATGTGCTTGTTCACGACGTGGATAGGATGATTGAGAAGTGGTATTCGTGGGAGTTTCTCTGCCACGAGAATTTGCTCTCTGCCAAAGGAAGATTGTGGCATTTCAGGGTTGAAGGGGGCAGAGAAGAGGATGAATTCTGCCCTACAAACAGAGTGATGATCATGTAAATATTTTTTCATTATCTAAAACAAAACAAAAAAAAACTTAGGAACCACATATTACATGCAGCTAAACATTTTACATCCTATATGTTTGTTAGCATGAAATTATATTTGTTTTTATGTAAATAATAATTAAAATATTGAAGCATTACAAATATTATCTTCATTATTTGCATCATCTTGATCTTAAGATCCCTCTCATGCACCTTTTCCACATAGGCCAGTTGTTATATTATTTGCTTGTATTATGTTTTAAGTGATCTTCTATTTGGAACTTAGTATGTAGTATTGCAGAAATTCCTGATCTTGCTATCCGTTTTTTCCTCTGTTATATATCTCTGTTTTTGATATTTAGCCGTCTTCCTCAACAAATTTGGTATCAGAGCAGTGCTTATCCTGGTGTGCATCTTGTCTGAGTATCTTGTGAGAAATAAAATGGCGAATAGTGGAAGTTCTATGAGCATTTTGCAGCTGCTCATTCCTATTTTTGAAGGAGTATTATGAGTTTTGGAGTGTTGAAATGAAAACTTTGTTCAAATTTCATGATCTTTGGGGTTTTGTGGCGAATGGGTGTGATGAAAATGTTGACGTGAGAAAAGGGAATTCCAAGAGACGGCGGTACGCAGAGCACTGAGCCTGATAATTAAGGCTTAACTAGAAAGAAAGTGGTTCAGGCTTAGTACAAGAGTAATAAAAATGAAAAGGTCTAGTGAATCCCCCTTCCACCCACCCAGCTTGAAGCCTGTTCAAAGGTATTTATAGGTGGAAGATAGTGGAGCTCAGCCGGGTCTTCCGGAGGAGGATAATATATTCAATTGTTGAGCCCGTATTAGTGGTCCCACTGCTGTCGGTTACTGAAGGAGCAAGAAGTAGTGGGTGAAGAGCAGGGCTTCTTGATCTTGACAATTCTTCTCGGGGTCTGTGATGGCTGAAGCATGCG
This sequence comes from Apostasia ramifera, assembly GCA_019297695.1. Lineage (NCBI taxonomy): Eukaryota > Viridiplantae > Streptophyta > Magnoliopsida > Asparagales > Orchidaceae > Apostasia > Apostasia ramifera. The sequence continues at coordinate 393,006 of JAEMOT010003440.1, forward strand.
AGCCCTTGGTTTGTGTGATTGGCAGGAGCATGCGCCATTGGAAATAATTCGGTTGTGGCATACTGATAGCGAAAGGTACAGCTGAGAAACATCGTCACTGATGGTATTGGAAGATGGCTCGAAATATCATACCCGATGCCTGGGGAGAGCTGGGATATGTCATCCCCGATGTTATGGGACTACTGTAGCTCAATCCTCGTTGACGATGTCTGTGGAAGGCTAAATCTTCGGGGACGAGGTTTGAGATCTGCAAGAAAGCAATAATTATAATAGAAGATTAGTGTGTCTCTCAAGATGCCACGTGTATGACTGAGATGCAGCGCTGGAACCACGTGTTAACTGAAAAAGATGGTGATGAAGGTCTGCTGAGGGAAAACAAGAAGGATTTCAGAGTGTCATTCACCATTTAATAGGCAGTTGAAGAAACCTTTTTCTCTACAATCGCAACAGCAATTACTTTTAAGAATATGGGAAACATTGCGGAAAGAGTTTCAAGGCTTTTCAATGGTAATAGTAGTAAAGCTTCAAATCCTTTGAAATGACTTTGAGACATTGATTCTAAAAAGTAATAAAATTTTGCAACACTTTCTATCTCGAGTAATTATAATTGTTAATCAAATGAAATCTTATGAAGAAAATATTACTGATGCTAGTATGGTTTCTAAAGTTTTATGAAGTTCAACTTCAAAGTACAATTATATAGTTACGACAATGAAGGAACTTTCTAGTTTCTCATTTGATGAATTAATGGGCTCTTCGCAAGCTTATGAAGCAAAGGCAAAACAAATAAGGTGAAGCCTTGTTTGAATTTGTAATTCTTAGTTGGTCTCCATCAACAAAAGAAAACTTCTATAGTTGGTCGTTCCCAAATCTAATGTCGATCGCAGGTGACGGAAGAAATTGAGCGAGAGGAGTGGTAGATCTGGGCTCCAGATGTTTTGGTGAATGGCTGCCGGAAACTGGCCGACGGCGAGGAAGGTATTGGGAGGAGGACGGGGCTATCGTCGCCGGCGACGGGGTGTTATAATTTCTCAATTGGTAGCATAAGTCTGAAACGTAGTTTTCGTACGACGTTCTGCATTGTTTTTTCAGTGCGAGCCCAGTGATTCCAATCGACCCGTTTTTGCTCAAAATCCCTGAGCTATAGATCAGGGATTTTGGCCGATTTCTGTTCCCGCATAAAACACTTTATGCGGAACTTCGCACAGAGGTAGTTTTAGGGAATTCACGTACGGATTCTGATCTCGCGTCTGAAACTTAGTTTTCGTACGACGTCCCGCATAGTATTTTCCATGCGAGCCCAGTGATTCCAATCGACCCGTTTTTGCTCAAAATCCCTGAGCTATAGATCAGGGATTTTGGCCAATTTCTGATCCCGCATAAAACACTTTATGCGGAACTTCGCACAGAGATAGTTTTAGGGAATTCGCGTACGGGAACTTGAGTAAATTGATTATAGGTGTCCTAGAAACTAAACTTCTTTCACATTTGTCCATTAATCATTATAGGCAGGTCTTTGAGTTTTAAGGCTTATTATCTTATGGTCCTTCTGTCAATTTCTGCATTAAATCCACCTTGACTGCCAATTTTACTCTCATTAATAGGGCTATTAAAATAGCCTAAAATTTGAAGTTAGCTTGAAACTCGCTAGAATTTGAGCTCGAGCTCGACTCAAATCAATTATAAGTCACAAGTCTTGCATCTGTTTCATTTCGGGTTGAGTTTGAGTGAGGGATGGCTTGCTTAATATAAGCTCAAAATTCTCTCAAAATAAATAATTAGATAAATAGATAATTATATTTTTATAAAGTCTAAATATTTAATTTATTTTTTCATATATTTATAATGTAATTATTTTTTAAAAAGGTCTACTAAATGGCTTGAGTGTGGCTATCATTGGTAGGGGTACGACTCGAATTCGTTCAATTTGATTCTGTGAGGAATCGGACTTGAATAAGCTACACTTGGTTCTATGATTTTCGAAACCAAACCGAGGTCACTGGACTTGAATAGGACTCAAACCTAATTTTTTGGTTCGAGCCTAGTTCCAAGTTTAAAATATAATTTTCCTTCACGTGCTATAAAAAATATATAATAAAAATTCAAAAAATTAAATAATTTCACCTGAATAGTTAAAATTAGAAATTTTAATATTGAATATATCACCACTCAGACTAAACAGATCAATATTAACCATACAATATTTAACAATCAATAATTAATCTGGTTTGGGTCGATTTCAATTTACCCGAGTATTAGAACTAAGAACTGGCCCGAACTGATTGGTTCCAATAAATTTAGAACGTACCCCGCACTGAATCGAATTAAAACCGAACTGAATTGATCACTTCGGTTCGGTTTCGAGTCGGTTATCGGTTCTTCAGATTTATTTGCACACCCTTGATCATTGGCTTAGTACTATCACCTTGCCAGACATAACTTTTGAGTATGTACCACTGTTGAAAAGAGGTTTGATTCAACCCGTGAGTGCTGAGTGCATAATACTAATAATTTTTTTCTCTCTCCCACCTACAGTGCAACTCTGCTTAGGGAATCAGAATGGATAGAGAAGAAGTATCCAGAGGAAAAATCTTAGCTCACTAGAATCAGTCCTTCCATGTTGAATATCTCTAGAAGACGAAGCCATGTGTGAATTTGTAATTCCGTAGCTGGTCGTTCGCAAATCTAATGTCGATCGAAGGAACGAAAGAGATTGGCCGGCGAGGCGAAGGGAGTCGAAGATCAGGGAAGTAGATTTTTGGTGAATGGCCGCCGGAAAACTGGCTGCTGGCGAGGGATCGACGCCGGCGATGAGGGGTTTATAATTTCTCAATTGCTCGCATAAGTATGAAGTGGGGTTTTTCGTACGACGTTCCGCATAGTATTTTCCATGCAAACCAGGTGAATCCAATCGACCCATTTTCGCCCAAAATCCCTGATCTATAGATCAGGGATTTTGGACGATTTCTGATGTCGCATAAAATAGTTTATGCGGAGTTTCGCACAGAGATCGTTTTCAGGAATTCGCGTACGGAACTTGGGTAAATTGATTGTAGGTGGCGTAGAAACCAACATTCTTTCACATTCATACATAAATCATTATAAGAAGGTGTTTGAGTTTTTAGGATTATTATCTTTTGGTCCATCTGCCAATTTTACTGTCATATGTGGCGCTATTAAAATAGCTTAAAATTTGAAGTTAGCTTGAAACTCACTCTTAATTGGGCTCTACCTCGACTTAAATCAATTATAAGCCACAACTCTAGCTTGAGTTTCACTTAGAGTCGAGTTCGAGTCAGGGTTGGCTCACTTAATATAAGCTCAAAATTCTCTCGAAATAAATAATTAAATAAATAGATAATTATATTTTTATAATTTCTAAAAATTTAATAAATTTTTTAATATATTTATAATGCAATTATTTTTTAAAAAGTTTAACCCCAAAGTGAGTGGTGTTTTCTTTGCACGAAGATACAAGGGGTAAGTCAGACACAAAGTCTACACTACAACATTCGCGATAACAACATCCAAGTGAAGGGCAGCATAATGAGTGAGCGTGAGCTAAAATGTTTTCAGGAGGGAATTTTTTTTTTTTATCATCTTAGAAATCTATAAGCAATTTATCCTATATACTTCGAAGCCATCTTTTACAATATTAAAATTATGGGATATTTACTTACATGTCACATCATTTAATTTTATTTATGCATTACTCATCCATTTTTTTATTAATTACGCTATGCACACTTAAAATATTATAAAGCTTACATACACACACTTGAGTTAAAACTCAGTCAAAATCTATTTAAAAAAATAATATTTCGTTAGCAAATTATTAAAATTATATTTTTACTCTTAATAGTACATTTTTTTCTTCCTCAATGCCATACTAAAGCGTTGATCTGTCCTAAAATTAATTCACTCGCGGATATCTCCTTCCCTTGCCACCATCTAAATATTAAGATTTTAGGATTTTCACTCAAAATATATTTAAATATTCTTAAAATAATATGATAAATGGCTCAGCTTTTTTGTAACCTAATTATAGTTAGGTTATTAAAAAATTATGATTACTCATTATAATGAAAACAAGTTAAAGTGTGTGTATGTAAGATTTTATTGAGTGTGCATAGCGTAATTAACAAAAAAATAGATGGGTAATGTATAAATAAAACTAAATAGTGTGGCATGTAGGTAAATATTCCTAAATTTATTGATAAAAAATATCAATAAAATAGTTATTTATCTGAACTAACAATCTCCACAAAAATTATATAATAAAGCGTAGCATAACTCACAAGTTATTTTCCAGAATAACCTTAACATATAAAACTCAAGCCAAAAGAGAAACTTTTGAGCTTTGGATTCTCTAGTGCCACAGAAGTATCTTCCATGAGCTTGAATTCCTTTGACTCCCTGCTTCAACTCGGACGCCAATAAAACTTGATTCACATTTGAGGCCAAACCCGACCATACATATCTTTATTCGCATACTGTCGATCCCAAAACCAAGGAACATCTGAGAGAATCACAAAAAAAGAACTTTTATATTGCAAAAGAAATATCTATATATGAGATTTGAAGTATTTACTACAAACTATTAAAAGATCACCTTCAAAAGAGTAAGGCTCCGGCGAGAGTTGGTATCCGTCTTTTGGTCATTCCAGGAGATTCACTAACTTTATTTTCATATTCTTGCAGGTTTCATCAAGTTAGAATTTTCCTTGGTGAAAGAAAAATGCAATTCATGACTTACATCATCTTGAAGGAAAATGTTCGAATAGATTGATAGTATACTAACCTGTTCTGAGAAAGACCTCTCAGTGCATGAAACAGAAAGGTAAAAAGCTAAAATGTTATGAGATATTCAATCACAATATATAGTACATCAACAATTAGAATAACAATAACAATGAAGCCTTAATCCCAAATTATTTAGGAAGGGTTACATGGATATTTCTTCTTCATTAAGCTCAAGCATTTTCGAAAAGCACAAATGATTCAAAATTATCTTTAATAACTTTAACCACGTGATTTTTAGTCAATTCTTTTTTCTCTCTAATATTTTAACTTAAATCACCCCGTACTACCAGACAAGATCTTTTGTAGAACTATGACAGACATGGGCAAACCACCTTATATGTCCCTCACATTATTCTCATGTTTCAGGCATGTATAAAATTTTATGAAAAACTCAATCAATGAATAAAAATATATATTACTAAAATATCAAATAGAGTTTTTAAAATAGCAAAAGATAGTGGAAAGAGGTGGCTATCCATCAAGTTCCACATTCCTCATGAAAAAAAGAGGGTTAAAGACTAAGAATAACAAAAGTCATAATCAAATTTCTGAGTAACAATCAATAAATTTCTCATATCAACCTCATGTATGAGAGAAATTATTATTGCAATACACACTATGCAAGTGGACAAAGACATCTATTCCTTTTGACTAACTAGCAATGACTATCAATACTTACCATAACTTTCAAAATATCTGAAATAGAAATGCTAAACTTAATAAATAGACAAGGGAAATGTCAGATCAATTCATGAGGATTTTAGTTAAATAATACAGGAATGAATTCATGGAGCTGTCATGAGATGCCTAAAATCCACAACAAAAGAGTAATATATAACAAATGATTTCACCTCATAGGAGCAAGTCATAAGTTGCGAGTTGTTCTTTTGCAATGCACCTCATGCTGCGTTGCCTAAATCTGCTGATGTACTAAGGAACCATCTATCACAAAAGTTTCGAAATGTCATGTTACTTGCATTGCTAGAGGAATGAGAAGTGATCAACATAAAGTTTTTGACCATTGTGTTGAGTGTAGGATTTTATGTGAGGCATTGCCTAGCTAAAACATCCAAATATAAGAACCATCAAAGAAGAATCTATTGCTAACACTAAGAAAAGTAAGGCGTGATTTGTATGGCTTGAGAAACAATTTAATATGAGAGAAATTTACCAAAAAAAATAAAAAGTTTCACACTAATTATCAAGATTCTAAAACCTCAGTAGATCACAATGTCAAAAGATACATATTTTAGCTTTCATCCATACCAGCTTAAGGACAAAAGGCTAACACCAAGTCAAAAACTGAAGTCGACATCAATTAATTCAATGTAGTGATTCAAAAGTACATGGTAAGACATTACAAACACGCACTTGCATGTGTCTGCTAGTGATGCATTTGTTGATTAGTGATATCTAGAATAATTTTAAAAGACAATTTGTTTTTTTGCTATTTAAGAATAAATTTCTAGACTAGTTGTTAGCACTCTCTCATTGTGAGATTCTTTCCTATTTTAGATTTGTTCATATGTATGATAATAAGAATTTATCTTCCTTTCTCACTCTTAGATCTTACAATCAACAAGGTATTAAAACTTTTTTTTATTTTGAAGTAGTAATATTTTTTATTGCTCGATAGCAGTTTTAATTTGTCAACTGACTTTGACTATCAATGTAAGACTTCTTCATAAATCCAAGTTTGTAGGCAGCATAGAGTTCTTTCTTTGCTGCTATTGATTATGAACCCTGAGCTGACTAGCGATCAACTATACAACGGTTGCTAGAATATTCAATGATGGCAAGATGAAAAGGAGATCAACTAATGAAAGTAAGGTTGGATTCATCGACAAGAATCCCTCCTGCAAATCATATCAGTGAAATTAAATAGAACTAATTACCATGTGTGATAAGAGGACTGACATATCTTTCATTCAAGCATGAGGCTTGTAAGGCTTAGTTACCAAAACTAAAGAGAAAAACCAAGGTTTTTGATCCAACCACAATCTCTCGTCAACTCCTTATAGTCTCATATGCTCGAGGTTATTTATAATAAATACTACAAGATTTGGAATGTAGTATCTCAAACCTATTCCAAAATGAGGAATGAAGAGCAAAAAAATTATGGAAAACAAGTGCATGCTACAAAGAAGCAAAAATGCCTATTGTTTATTATTTTCCTTTACTGTGGAGCTTTATGACAAGGACTTGACTGTTATCATGATTCCTAGTTGTATGTGATAGGGGCATCCTCATAATCAATAGCCCAAATCAAATTGTGTGCCATGATACTTTGATGGATGATAATCAGAACATATTTTATTCCATTTATTTTAAATATTCACAATTTGTTAGACTTTGAATTTATAAAAAAAAAATTATTTATTTAGTATATTTGCTTAGTCCCGCATCTATTATTTTGTTCTAAGAGATGGATTAACCCTTTATAAATAGAGTCTTAAAACATTATGAGAAACAAAAAGCTATAATGAATGAAATCTTGAGTTTGAATGCAATTTGAATTTGGATGGGGTTACTGGAAGATTGATATCTCAGAGGGAAAGAGTAGAAAAACCTTAGATGAGAATTTTTCAAGTTTTAGATATCATATTTTTGAAAAAAAATGTGAAAACAAATTTATGCCTCCCAAAATGTCGCCTCTTCCAACTCTAGGTTCCAACTCTATTTAGTCAAAAGGAATAGATGTCATCAAATTTCACTCTATTTTGTTGTTCGAAGATCCACAAGAACCAAGACTGTCTCCTTCTCTATTCTTCCTCAGTTGAAGTGAGTCTAATCAATCTAGCTACAATCAATCTGCACGTGTAAGCCATCTCCAATGAATGGAAACTCTCTCTTGTGGACACAACATCAGAACAACTTGAAGTTATTCTCGCAAAGCCAAAGTAGTGCCCAGCATTGAACAGCAAGAACTAGAATAAAAAATGCTAGCCCTAATAAGAGCTCATGTGGCTTTATTGTGTTTGGTGATAAAAAACAAGCTTAAGGGATGAAAAGGCTCCAAGCGATCCAAGAAAGAATTTATTGGGAGATACAAGTAAAAATCGCGAAGGATAACAAAGAGTGAAGATTGGGTATTACGGAAGCTCAGGAAAACAATCAAGTATTTAGGAACTAATTAGAACCATACGTAAGGGTAAAGCAGAAATTACATAGTTCATAATTGAAACAAATCAAATTTTAGCTTTCAAATTATTTTCAATATATATATATGAAATTACATATATCATCGTTTAAAATCTACTCGCTAAAATTTTTTTCAAAAATAAGGCGTCCAATATCTAAATCTCCTATATATATATTGTATACAAAGTTTACTCAAATTAACAAAATCAAATTCTAAAATCTACAAAATAAACGAACGGAGCGATCCAGTGGAACGGAGCGATCCAGTGGAACGGAGCGATCCAGTGGAACGGAGCGATCCAGTGGAACGGATGGTCCATTCTTTCTTTAAAAAAATGCTACCAAAGAAAGCAACTAGCTTGTTCCTAAACAATATGATGAATAGATAATAGTAAAAATGAAATGCTTCGATCCAAGTGAACGGACAATACATTCTAACTTAGAGAAGTATCTATTACTAAAATTTAGTAATTTTATATATTTAATATTAAATATTTCATATTATATATAAATAGTTAAATGTATATGAAAATTGTAATTTTTATTATATTTATATTTCAGTTTTGTAATTTTTATTTAATTTTATTGCAAATTATTTATATTAAAATTTGAATATTCGAGGGAAAGTCCCTAAACTGGATAGCTACAAGGGCAAAACAGCTGCCTGCAAACATACCCAGGATTTGAAGCTACGATCCGCTACTCCTGGCCTGACAAGATTACCGAGTGCCATCTCTTGGTCACCACAGGGTGTCTTCATAGAAACCCTAGGTTAATAGGTGGATTTGCGAAGAAGAACCAAGGTACAAGATGCGCCATGCTCTAAACTGTCTACTTGGGGAGGTTTACCAGCTAAGCATAAGCAAGTCCTAATTGTCCTCGCCCTCCCAAAAAGCCTAATCCATCTTTGGGGGTGAACCCACAGAATTACTACACTTACACTAGAGCATGGACATTGTTTACACCAAAATGGCAAAGTTTATATCCATAATTGACAGGTTGGTCGACACACACCATTGGAAGGAACCCCTCTGAAAACATGTGGGTAGGCAAGCAACATGTGAAAGATTGAAAAAGATAGATTGAGAGGCCCTAGTGCGATAGTAAAGGGGATGCAATATTGCACTACGGGAAATAGTGCCATCAATATCGAGGCTCCCCCCAAAATCATCACAAATAATTTGATTCAATACCTTGAATGGTCAAGACATAAGCCTCATTTGATTAGAGTGTTGTTTTGGGAAAGAGAGAATATTTTATTTTATAAATTTAATAAGAAATAAATTTTTTTTACTATCAGGAGAAGTGTAAGATGCAAAATAAAGTTGATTTAATATTGAAATGTGTGTTGAATATAAAATAAAGTTATTAAAATTTATAATAAATTTAAAGTATTAATAAAATAATATTTATCCTCATTTGAGGCATGAACCAAACTAGCCTATAATCTTCTACCATGACCTGAAGGTTGGCCGATGTTAATAACTGTCGACAGCATACCAAGTGACTGGCATTTGCAATCTTGAATCCAAACAAGCCCCATGCTAAAACATGAAGCAGAGTTCCCTGCTCCAATACAGATTGTCTTAATGAAACCATAAGAAATTGCCAGTTTAATAAGAAAATGTAAGTTCTTACTAAATTTTGATGTCCATGTTGTATCTGGATCCGCATCAGCACATTTGGAGTGTACATATGAAAGCTTACGTGGCAAGAGCTCAAAGGGGAATTCGGTGACGGACTAAAGACGAAAGGCACTTACCGAACTGTCGTTAACGAATGCCCCATGCCGAACTACCCGCGCAGTCAAAGCCAGCAATATCAGGCCATGATACTCGTTCGCCTACAGCTATTGCTGCCTCAACCTAGTGGAGTCTGTCACGTCAGCACAATTCTCACAGTGTAGATTCCCACCAGTCATGCTAATCGAGAGCCCACATGCCTTCGCCGCTATCAACGGTCTTCTCGAGGTCGGCAAGTATAGGCTCGATGGCATGGAGCTAATAATTATAACATTCTAGCCTGAAAACCCACTTTACCCTACTATGGCTCATCTATAAATACCTCTGCATAGAGCTCTAGAAGGGGGAACAAACATACTGAGCTAGCATTTTTTGTTTTTTCTTATACTAGTCTCTTGACCAAACCCCTTTCTAAGCACTAGTGAAGCCATTTTTCTCTGACTTCTTGATGGACATAGGGAAACCTATCTCTAAACCACCTTAAATTCTTATATTTTCTGGATGTCTTTTGAACCCTCTGCTTCAGTATTCTGAACATTATGATCGTTGATCCTTGAGGCTCTTTCTCTCCCCTTATCAACGCAATACCAGAAATCTAGTATCAATAATTTGGTGCCCTCATACAGGATCGAACCCTGCCCCCTTAATCACTCTTGGAAGAAGCCCACAGGGAAAACCCCCAGTCGAACAGCAGACGACACCCATGCCTTAGCCGGACGCTTCTATGAGCGATCGCCAGCTCCAGGCTCTCACATATGCTGTGGTCACACTCTCTCAAATGATAAATACGTTCCTCGCCAATCTCCCAACTCTCCTCCAATAGTAGAGGCCGCCTCTCCCTCTGGCCCTACTGCTTGAGAGCTCTTATCCCTCCTCTATCGAGCATAGAATGCCACAAACTACCCCGTGAAGAGGCCAGCACCCACGCCGCAAAGGAGAGTCTCCCTGAACTATACCCTCCAGCTCCCCCGGTAAGTACAATATTCTCACCAGCGATAATGACGACACTCATGCCCCGCAGCTATAAGGCCTCCAAAGTCAATGACTACGACGGCCTCACTGACCCATCGCACCACGTGAAGCGCCTCAAGAACACCCTGGCAAAGGGCAATTCTACTTCAGACGCATACAAGTGTCGTCTATTCCAAAACACCCTGATACACTTGGCGTTGGACTGACTCGACGAAAACCCTCAAGGGTCCATACAGAGTTTTGAGCAATTCGCTAGTAGTTCTGCACCAGATTCGGCACGTCGAAGACCACCTCCCGAACCATCCACGAACTCTGGCGGATGAAACAACACCCCCATGAGTCCCTTTGCGAGCATGTTGACCGGTTCTCGAAGATGAATGCGAAAATAAAGGACACTATTGACGACAGATCAACTATGATCTTTGTTCATAGCATACTGTCAGGGGAGCTATATGACTTTTTCGTGGATGACATGCTAAAGATGCTCATGTAGGCAATAGCCCGAGCCAAAAAGCGCATCCATCTGGAGGATGCAAAAGCCCTAAAGGCAAGCACTAGGAAGGTAGACAAACCCTCATCGGTGTAAGCGAATTTTTTTTTTTATAGTGAATTACCCCCTCGTATTTGCCATTGCAATTAATATTTGAAGCAATATAAATTGAAAATCTAATATAAAACTTGTATACGATGAAATAAAATTTTAATTATTATAATTAAGGTTTTTCCTGTGTAAAGTATATTTTGAAGAAATTTAAAAAAATTTAAGTTAAAAAGAAAAAATATCTTTAATTACTTGAAATAAAATTATTTTATTATTAAAAATTATGTGAAATAAAATTAAATTTTTATTAAAGTATATTTAAAATATGAAAAAATTTTAATTTTCAAGGTTAGAATTCACTGGGAAATTATTAAAAGTATTTTTTTAATATTTAAATTTATTTTTGTTTTAAAAACCAAACAAAATCAACTAGTTCAACCAATCGAATTGTGAACAAATCATCCCACCGGTCCAATCCAAAGCCCAAAGTCAAACTCGTTATAAAACCAAATTGAATCAGACAAAATTAGGGTTGAACTTCAGAACGGTTGAACCATAAAAGTTTAATTTGGTTTAAATTCAATTAATTTCGCAAAGAATAACTCACATACCTCCCATTTATTTTAATTTATTTAATTTCTTTTCTTAATAAAAATATTATACTCTTTAGCATTTAACGTAAACACATTCTATTTTTTTAGTGCTTACTTTTAAAAAAATAAATATTTTTTTTTTTAAGTGCCATCTTATTTTTTTATTATTAATAATTTTTTAGAAAAAATTTAAAGTTTTTTTATTATGAATCTTTTAATTTACAATGTCATCTTTTTATTATTTAACAAATATATATAAAGAATCTAAATTTTAAATTTTTTTATAGATTTATCAATTAAAAAATTAAAAATTGTTAAAATTAAATTTTAAATGAGTGATTTCTGGAATATTAATTTAATATTTTATTATTGAATATTCAGTCAGATTCTAATTCAACTCCGATTGAACCTTAGAATCTTAATCTTTAGTTACACCATTTATACGTCCAGTTTGATTTTCTTGATAATACGGAATAAATATAAATATTGATATAAATAATGTTGAAAGAGTTTGGACTTTTTTAATCCAAATATTTTTTATTACCATCAAAAAAATAGTTTTTTATGATATTATTATTACATAAGGAAATTAAAAAAATTTAATTTATATATTATGATTGTGACATAAAAATTTTATTTTTGACTTCGAAGTTGGGACTCAGAATTATCAACTCTGGTGGCTGATGCGCAAACAGAGGTGATGGATTTTTTTAATAATTTTTTTTGTTCAGTAAGAATATTTTTTCATTACCCTCAAAAAATAATGACAAAATAGATAATGACGTTATTAGCAGGATTCAAGCAGAATGGGTAAAATGGAGAAATACTTCTGGTGTGTTGTGCGATAGAAAAATTTCATCCAGAATCAAGGGTAAATTTTATAAAACTGTAGTAAGACCAGCGATGATATATGGTGCAGAATGCTGACCTGCAAAGAGAAAACATACAAATAAAATAAATATTGCAGAAATGAGAATGTTAAGATGGATGTGTGGATATACACGAAAGAATAGAATGAAAAATGAGTATATCCGAAAGAAAGTTGGTGTTGCACCAATTGAGAATAAACTTAGAGAAAGTCGGCTTAGATAGTTTGGACATCTAAATCGTAGGCCGATTGATGCTCCAGTTAGAAAAATTGAGTTAAATAATTTTGCCCGTGTACAAAGAGAAAGAGGGAGACCAAAGAAGACATGACAAGAAATAATAAGGAGTGATCTTAATTACTTAGACTTAGATAAGAATTTGGTAACTGATAGGGCACAATGGAAACAAAGAATTCATGTAGCCGACCCCACCTAGTGGGATTAAGGTTTGGTTGTTGTTGTTGTTGTTTACCCTCAAAAAATAGTTTATAAATATTTTTTTATACTTATAAAAAAAAGAATATTTTTTTATAAATAATGAAAAATTAAGCAAATTTTCCCTGTTGTAATCCGTTTAGGCCAAATTTAAAGGCCCAATGGGCTCTGGCCTGTAGCTTAATCACCTGGGCCGTGTGAACCTGGGTCATCGATTAGTGGGCCTTGACCCGCTTAGCGAGCGGCGCACCAATCCCCTCGTCGATCGGGTGGTGCGCCGGCCGGCTAACCTGCGCCCCGCGCCAGGCCCGAGACCCACGCGCCGGTCCGCGGTCGCGTCCGCGCCCGACAGCCGACGGCCATGCGTCGACCAGCAAAGGCCCCTCGGCACCTTTCATTTGAGTACCTAATCATTGAGAAGTTTACGCTTTAGTCCTTTCTACTTCACATAATAACTCCATAAGCTTAGAAGAATTTCATCCGCCAATTTATCTTTAAAATCATAGAGATATGCCTACGATATTGAATGAAGAATCTCAATTTAAATTCGAGTTATAAATCGAATCAATCTTATGAATTATCGAGCAAATTTTGTAGAGAAAACTAAACTATATCTTTTGCGTTGATTAAATTATTCTCCACTAAATGCTCTTTGAATCTTTCCACCGGCCAAGTGGCTTTCAATTTAAAAATTAAGCCTTGGATTGAGTTCTATATTTAAAATTAGAATTATCCATGAGATTATTCTATTTAGGGTGATTTAGGTATCAACTTAGTGATATTTAAAAGGAATAATTTCATTTTAATCTCATACATTTTTTTTATTTAATTGTATGTATTTTAAATAAAACAAGTAGATCATCTCAATCTATTAATCATTTCAAAAATTGCACATAGCTCAACGGTTTTAAGAGCCTATCAATGAGTTAAGTTCTGATCTGATATGACTAAGTTTCGATAAAATTAATTTATAAAATAAAATAATTTTTTTACTCAAATAGTGATCTAATCCGGGTTATATTTTTATAAATGCCATTCAACAATGACCTAACACGGTAAAAACATAACTCTATTTTTTTAATAATATTATATAAGAGAAATTACATATATGTTATTAAAATATAACTATTTTATATATTTGACATTTTGATTTTTAATATTATAAACTCTTCATAAAAATTATATAAAATTTACTTTATGATATGAATTATATGTAGATTATGATTTTCATGTAACTTTTATAATGAATATATAATATTACAAATTTGAATTAAAATATATAAAGTATTTAGATTTTGACAATCGTGTAATTTTTATTATTATATGTCTCGAAGGATTATTATGATAATATAAATTTCTTTATAACAAATAAATCTAAAAGAATTTTTGATATTTATGCTGTAAATGTCTATGAAATTTTTGCTTACATTACTCTATTGAAGATTGCATTTTTTTTCTATATTGAAAAAAAGATTGTATTTTTTCTTTCCTTTTATAATATTTTAACAACTATTGCCAGTTTTTTTTACCTTAAATACTTTTCCAAGATTGTAAATTAAATTTAAAATGCATATAAACTGTAATTCTAATTTAAACTTATGTATTAAAATTTTATATTGGGTATAAATTTAATAATATTAAATGTCTATTATGTACTCACATTATTTTTGATACTTTTTTATATCACATTCATTGTGTTTAAATTTAAATAATCATAATATAATAGTTAATGAATTAATTAAATTTTTGTATTATAAAAAGTAGGCTTAGATGATTTAAACTTGTAAATTATAGATCGATTGAAGTTATAATTAAAAAAATCAAATTATTAAATTTTGCTCATATAAAAGAGAAAGAAAATGACCTAAGAAAATACGATAAGAAACTATAAACAGTGATCTTAAACACTTAGATTTAAATAAGGTTTTATTAATTGTAATGAAAATAAAAGATTTATATAATCAATCCTATCTAGTAGGATTAAGGCTTGGTTCTTGTTGTTAGTATTGCTATTATTATTAAAAAAACAAAAAAAATAATTAAAGCTACACATATTTTTAAATAAAAATCAATAACTTAAATGATTAAATAAAAGTTACGCAAAATTTTCAGTTCAATCTGAAATTCAATATGTTATGATCCTCGATTGGATCAGGGTCAACTTTAACCTCAACTCGATCTGATTTTTTATTCGACCAAGGTAACAACTAAGCCAAATCTAGTGTTTTGAAAGATTTAGGAGGCATTTATCATCCTTTCCTGAAATTCCAAAAGCATCAAAGCATTTTTTGCATTCTTAGGCCTTGTTTGACGCGAAGACCAAAATGAAACTAATTTAAAAAAAATAATAAAAATAATAATAAATAAATTTTTTTAATTATTCTACACAGATTTTAATATAAAAAAATATTATTTTACTTTACATACTCGATAATTTTCAATAAAAAATATCAATTTTATTTCATATCCTAGACCAAAATACTCGGATTCAAGTATATTAGTATAGGATGTGAAATATAATTAATATTTTTATTAAAAATTATTGAATATGTAAAGTAAAATAATATTTTTCATATTAGAATTTGTGTAAAATGATTAAAAAAATTTATTTATTATTATTATTGTTATTTTTAAAATAAATATCATTTTTGTTCGAATTTTGATTCACACGACAAACAGTGCCTTAAAGTATACGATTGACATGAATTTAACTTTATTTTTTTTAATCTAAATAAGAAAATATATATATGACTTTTAAAAAATAATTTTAACTTTAAATTTAAATATTTATATATGTATTACATATTTAAATGCGTAATTATAAACAACACCCTCATTAAATTCAGAAAGGTCTAACATTTCATCTTATATCTGAAAAAAAAAAATTTAATCATTCGTTCATATGTAGAAGTGAAGTTTGTAATCATGTATTTAAAATATGAGATGATATATAAATATCTAATTTTAGAAATTAAATAAGTAAGAAGTCCTTCTTTGAAGCTGATATACGTGATTTTCTTTTTTGCTAGAACTAAAGAAAAAAGTAAAAACTCAGCACATTTAACGTATAAAAACCAAATAATTACAATTACAGTAATATAAGGCATCCCTGATATCGACTCTACTGTTGAAATCGAGCATAACTCGTAGAAAATTTTCACTGACTCTTAGTAGCATCTATCTTTAGTTACGATGTATTTTTTATATTATATATTTAGGCAAAAAGATATGGGTGAAAGCCATGTATCTTGAGAGTCTTTTTTGGTAAAATGGAGAACTTGTATTTTGGGCTGTATTAGGAGTTACTGGGCCAAGTTTAATTGAAGGCCCATTAATGCTATTGGGCCTGAAACTCTCCCATTGATCATGATAATTAGATCAATTTAAAATGATTTAATGAGAATTTGGCTATTACAGTACAATGTTTCGCTTTAGAAATTGTGCCTCTACTAAAATTGGAAGCTCCTTCGCCTAGTCGTCGACTTCCTAACCTAGCAAAGGCAATTTTTTGTTTTTGATTAAGGCTCGAGCCAGCTTAAACTCAAATCAACTTAAGACAAATTGAGCTTAAGCTGTGTCCGACAACATGGTATTTGAAGTTAAATTTTTTTGTACAATCTTTTCTTTTAGGAAAAAATATTAGGTTTGCCGCCTAAATCATTCAGCTCGCTCAAAGTGCACACGTAACACCAAGTGGTTAGGTGCTGGTCGGTCCGAGGGTAGAACTAAAAAAATGCTCCATTTTAGTCATGTTGTACTTTTCCCATTGAATGCTGTGCAGATTACAGTGTCAACGGATCGGATTCGGATCGGGTTGATCCCGACCTGGATCCGATTCCGATATATCCGGATCTGATTAAAAATCGGATCAGATCGAGGTAAATCCAGATCCGTTCTATGACCCGCCATGGTTCGGATTTTTAGATCGGATTTCTGGTCGACCAGGAACTTTTTTTACATAATTTAATATTTTTTTTAATGACTATAACTATTGGTGTATATATATTCTTATATCTTTAAATAAAATTTTGATCACTAAAATTTACAATATAAATCCACTATAATACAAAATATAGGGATAAGCAATAAACATCTAAGGATCATATTAATGATATCAGTATTATAATATAATATTATAAAACATAAAAACAACAGTGTCAATGAAAATATTACACAAAAAATAAAGTACAATTTTATTAAAATAGCTTTTAATCCCACTTCACAATGCAAATACTTTTTTAGTTACTGTACTTAAAATAACTTGCAATAGCCTCTTTAATAATTATGCGCCTCAGCCACATTTCAAACCTTCATAAAATAAAATAATAATTAACATATACTATTAAATAATAAATATATATATACATAAAATAATTTCGTACTTATAAATTTCAGGTCGGATCAACATCGACCCAGATCCAACCCAGTAATACTTAAACGGAGTGGGTCAATTTTTCAGATTAATCGTACGAGTCAAAAATTTATTCTGTTTCATAAAATAATTGATTTGAATCGCAAATCGGATCGGATCAAGATCCGACACATTTACTGGCCTAGATTACTGCTGCCACCAACTGGGTAAGAAGAGCATCAAAAAATTAAATGGGACAATTACAAGTCCAAGCCCTCAAACTGTTTTATTTATATATTTTAATTTATAGTTTTCCTCGTTTTTTGAATTTTAGTTATATATCCTACAACCTAATTTCCTAAACTGAATATTTTATCATTATAACCACCTCACTGATAAACAAAATAGAATAACATTAAGAAAAATTAAAAAAATAATAAATTTCATTTAATTTAGTCTGTGCAATTTAAACAGTGAAAATTATTTTTTTATATGTTACTAAGATCATATAATGTGCTTTTTTTTTTTTTTCCAACATAAATTTTAATTATAAAAATTAACTTTATTCCAAAACTAATACAAATACGAATATTAGAATTGAAAAAATTTCATATTTTATACACTTTTTAATATTAAAATAAATTTATCTCTTATTAAACTTAAAAAAATCAAATATTTTTGATTCACAAATATTCAACAGTAATTTCTCTAAATTAGCAATTTATTGCCACTTAGTCCTTCTATATCATAATATTTTATTATTTGCTCCAAATTGAATGCATCATTACAATTACTAGAAAGTCCAAAATATAATATATTATCCTAATTGTAATAATTCAAAATTCATATATCCATATCTATACTATATATAAGAGTACGAGTTAAGCAAGAGAAAAAAGATTTTCTCCTATCTGTATTTTTTAAATTTAAAAATCCACAAAACAGTAACAATTACAATTATCCACTATCTTACAAATAGGTCCAACTTATTTATATTTAATTATACTTTTTTTTTAAATTTTAGCTGTATTTTTAAAATTTAAAATAAACTACAATTGTATTTTGGTCTCAACTTTTTTACTTTCTCATAAATAAATCTAAATTATTTATATTTAAGTTCATTTTTTTTTCAAGTTATCATATTTATATTTAAGTTCAAAAAAAAAAGCTAAAATTGCATTTTAGTTTTAATTTTTTCACCTTCTTACAAATAGATCCGAATTATTTATATTTATTTCTATTTTTTTTCAAGTTATTAGTGTAAATTATTTATATTTAAATCCAAATTTTTTCCACAAGTTATAATATTTATATTTAAGTCCAAAAAAACTAAAATTATATTTTTGTCCTATCTGTATTTTTTAAATTTAAAAATCCACAAAACAGTAACAATTGCAAGGTAGTCTCAATATTTTAAAAACTCACAAAAAAAAGCAATAATTGCATTTTAGTCTCAATTTTTTCACCTCCTTATAAATCAATTCAAATGTATAATGAAATTCGTAAAATTATTTATGTATATTTCGGGGACGAAATTTCTAAAGGTGAGGAGAATTATGACATCCAGAATTTAATTTGAGATATAAAATTTCGAGTTGATTTGAACACAATGAATAAATTTTGTCTAAAATAAATATTTTTGGAATAATTTATAAGGACATAAAAGGCGAGAGACTAACTTATAATTATTCCTTAAAAAAATATAAAAACCAGCGAATGGCTCACAAAAATCGCAACAACTAGATTTTGGTCTCAAATTTTCTGCCTCCTTACAAATCACTTCGAATGTATAATAAAATTCATGAATATTTATATAAATTTCGGTGATAAAATTTTTAAAGGTGGGGAGAATAGTGACATCAAGAATTTAATTTGAGATTAAAAATTTCGAGTTGATTTGAATTTGAAATGAATAATTTTGGACTTAAAATAAATATTTTGGGACTTATTTATACACAAATAACTGTGGAAAGACTAAAGTCTAATTGTTCCTAAAAAAATAAAAAATCAGTTGGGTATGGCTGCCAGCAAGCGCCACCCCACTCTTCTCATTATTTAAATAGAAAAACTTCCTATAATAGCATTTTAATTTTAACTTATCCAACATCTTATAAATAGGTCCAATTTATTTATATTTAATTATAATTTATTTTAAAATTTTGGCTGTAAATTTTTAAATTTAAAAATAAACTATAATTATATTTTAGTCTCATTTTTTTACTTTCTGACAAATAAATTTAAATTATTTATATTTAACTTTAATTTTTTTTCAAATAAATATATTTATATTTAAGTTCAAAAAAAACTAAAATTATATTTTAGTTTTAACTTTTTCACCTCCTTACAAATAGGTTCGAATTATTTATATTCATTCCCATTTTTTTCAAATTATTAGTGTAAATTATTTATATTTAAGTCCAAATTTTTTTCTCAAGTTATAATATTTATATTTAAGTCAAAAAAAGCTAAAATTGTATTTTTATCTCAACTCTTTTTACATCATTACGAATAGGTCCAAATTATTTATATTTAATTTCAATTATTATTTTTTTCAAATTATTAGTCCAAACAATTTATATTTAAGTCTAATTTTTTTAAAAAGTTTTTATATTTATATTTAAGTCCAAAAAAGCTAAAATTATATTTTGGACTCAACTCTTTTTATCTTCTTATAAATAAATCCAAATTATTTATATTTAATTTCAATTATTTTTCTCAGATTATTAGTCCAAATTATTTATATTTATGTCTAATTTTTTTTAAAACTTCTTATATTTATATTTAAGTCCAAAAAAGCTAAAATGATATTTTGGTCTCAACTTTTTAACCTCCTTACAAATTAGTTCAAATTATTTATTTTTAATTAAATTTTTTTTTTGTTATTGGTGCACTGAATTAATGAATTTTATTTTAAATTTTATAAAAAAATATATTTGTCTTATCTGAAATTATATTTTTGTCTTAATTTTTCACCTCCTTACAAAAATGTACAAATTATTTATATTTAATGAACTTTATTTTTTATTTTATGAAACTAAATAATTTTAGACTCAAAATAAATAATTTTAGATCTATTTATATAGATATGAAAGTTGGGAGATTAAATTGTAATATTTCATATATAAAAAAAAGTGGATAAGGATGGCCTGCTAGCTACCAATCGCAACAGCCAGCAGCCACCACCCAAGCCTCCCCTCCGCCACGTGAAAAGAAAAGAAAAAAAAAATTAGAAGAGCGACTGAAATTGCATTTTGATCTCAATTTTTTCATCGCCTTACAAATAGGTCCAAACTATTTATATTTAATAGCTTCTGGGCCAGGTAACTTTAATGCTCTCTTGAAGAATAGAGCAATATTCAGAAGGGCCAAACGAGTGCATCAAGACCTATCGTATCTGATGTTATGGGGGATGCTGTAATTTAAGCATCGTAACCGATGTTGAGAAAGGTCGAACCGGGATCGAGGTATATCGTATCCGATGTTATAGGGAATGTTGAGCTTAAGCATTATAACTAATATACAGAAAAGTCAAACCAGCGAAAAGAGTATTGTATCCAATGTTATGAGCATACTGTAGCTTAAGCATCGTGCTCTATATAAATATATTTTTTTTATAATTTTAATAAAAAAATTAATTTGGGTATACCATGAAAATTATGTGATTACTTGAGATATATATATATATATATTGATAGAAAATAAAATTAATTATATTATAGAATATAAAATAAAGTTAATTGATACATTAAAAATAATATAATATAGTATTTTTCTCTTAAACAAATAAAAAAGTAGTTTATCAGGGTATNATAAATAAGTTATTTTGGCATTTGGTATGATGAAAAAATTATAGAAATAAAAGAACATGTGTGTAATTGGCACTATTATATGTTAACAAATGGAGAAAAAAATTTTAAAATCGAATTGGCTTCGGAACCGATAGACTAAAAAGTTTAAAATTTAATGGTCGAATCGGGATCGAACCGAGATGATGTAATAATTAAAAAACTTATAAAATATAATATAAACATATTTAAAATATATATTATTCACACACTAACATAATAATTATATATAAAAAAATATTTAATAATTGATTACAATAATTTTAGCAAATAATATTTTGTATTATTAACCCAAAAAATAATTCTAAATAAATCTAAGTAATATTAACTCAATAAAATATTTGCTAACTATAAATTGACTCCAATATTTAGTACATCATCAAAAGATTTGAACAAATAATATGCGTTGTCAATATTAAAGTACTAGATTATTTCATCATTTCATATCACCAAGTATTACATTTTGTACCATATCATTACCAACAAAATTATTTTTTTTAAATTTTTGCTACCGCAAATCCAACCGATCTAACTGTATTGGTTCACTGGTTGACCGATCAAACTGCGATTTGAACCTGTTTTAGTCAATTTTAAGTAGATTCGGTTATAAAATTAGACTGGACTGGCCAGCTAATCGGTTCACATTTTGACAGATTGAACCGGGTGGTCCAATCCGGTTTTTAAAAATATAAAATCGACATTATTTCTAATGCAATGAAATGGAATTCATTTGGCTAAAGTTTTGTAATTATTAGGTAATTTTTTTATCAAAAAAATTTATTTGGCAAATTTTAGAATTTATGCACAATAATTATCAAAAAATAGCTTCGTCCCCTCCACCAAAACTCGGATTATATAACGCCGATCCTCGCGCGAGCTCTGTCGCCATCCGGCTCCCACTTCCGCCATATGCGACCCCAATCCCCCTTCCCCACCTCGCAGCTCCCCGCATATGGACTCTGCCAAGCCCCTCCGGGGCGGGATCCGCCGCCGCCGCAGCCGCCGCAGTCGCCGTCGCCGTCGCCGTCGCCGCCTGAGAGGAGTCGCCGGCCTCTCGTGCAATGAAGGAAGAAAACTCTGAATCCACAACGAGAAATCACAAGGGCTCGCAGCTTTGCAGTCGTCTGCTCGCCTCCCGGGGTCACGCTGCAGGGGAATTGAGGGTTCACGGTCCGAGTTCTCTCTCTCTCTCTCTCTCTCTCTCTCGCCCGTTCGCTTCTTCCTCGTTGATTTTTTTTCTTTAGATCTTGTTAGATCCGGTTCTTGTTAGATGTAAGAGGCGCATTCTTGGAAGAAGAAAAGCTGAGAATGCATCGCTTACATGAATCGCACCGCCTTCTTCCTCTTCCTTCCTCGTCTCTGTGTCTGGCTGGATCTGTTTGAAATGGAAGTAATTAATCGGGGATTTGCTGAAAGAATTGGGGAATTAGGGTTTGTCAGTTTAATTTAATGCGGCACAGGGAATATTCAGTGCTTGCCATTGATGAATGTTTCAGTCTTCAGCTTTATGCTCTGCCGCGAGTTATTGTAGCGGTTTTGTCGCTGTAGACTGGGATGACTCGGCCATGAATCGGGAATTAGGGTTAGGGTTGGGTTATGTTGGAGTACGGCTTTTGGGTTGAAAGAAAAAACAAAATTTGCATACATGCCATTATATAAAATGATATTTACATATTTTAACCTCTTAAAATTTAGAAATATTTACATACATACTACACCATTTAGCTTTATTTATGCATTACTCATCCATTCTTACTTAATTACTCAAAATATTATAAAGTTTATATACACACACTTGAGTTAAAATTCAGTCAAAATTTATTTGAAAAAAAAATATTTAGTTAGTAAATCATTAAAATTATATTTTTACCTTTAATAGTACATATTTTTTCTTCCTCAATGCCACACTAAAACGCTGATCTGTCTTAAAATCAATTCACATCGCGTATGTTGCATTCCCTTGCCACCACCTAAACATCAAGATTTTAGGATTTTTATTCAAAATATATTTGAATATTCTTAAAATAATATGATGAACGGTTCAAATTTTTTGTAATCTAATTATAATTAGGTTATTAGAAAATTATGATTACTCATTATAATGAAAATAAGTTAAAGTGTGTATTATGATTTTATAATGTATTGAGTATGCATAGCGTAATTAACTAAGTGTGACATGTAGATAAATATCCTTAAAATTTATTTATATTAATCAAGATTAATATTGATTAAAAATAAATAAAATTTGCATAAAATATTCCATTTGTACGTTGACATTAGTTAAAGATCGTCCCATAAACGCCAAGCACTCTTTGATATCATCCGATTTTCATATGACAATCTAACTATCACTAGCAGTCACATCACTAGATGCTGCCAGTTGCCAACACCGATGTTAGGTAAATTAATAGTTTGATTATAATAATATTGACGAGTATCGCTATTATAATATTGAAAATTATAGAATTATATGTATAAATAAATTTTAAATTGTGATTAATATATAAATATAATTTTTAGTGCTAGAGGTATTTAATTGCTAAAAAAAATAATTTTTTTATGGGTTGTGATATATTGCAACTAAACATTAATTACTTATACTTAGTTCATGAGATATTAAAATTTTTACATTATTTAATTTGATGATACATATAAGTAATTTTATTAAAAATAATATAATTATTATTCAAAAATAATATATAAATTTTTTAAGGTGCGAAGGTTATTTTAAGATAGCTTTGTGCGAGGGTGGTCATAGCTAGTGAGAGAAAGGAGGATGCTTTTAAAGTTTTATATTTAAAAATTTAATTTTATAAAATTTATTTTATTTAATAGATAGAAAATAATTAATTTAAAATAATGAACATAGCTTTTGCTTTGATTATGGAAGTCATGACTGGACATATTCAAGATGAAGTGCCTTGATGTATGCTCTTCGCAGATGATATTGTTCTTATTGAGAAAACTAAAGAGGGAGCTAAAGCGAAAGTAGAGTTTTGAAGGAATGCTCTAGAATCTAAAGGTTTGCATCTCAGTAGATCAAAAACTAAATATATGGAGTGCACATTTAGTCAAGAAAGAAATACTTATATTGGAGATGTGACAATTGGTGATCAAATTGTCAAGAAGAGTGAGCGCTTTAGATACCTTGGATCAATTATACAAAATGATGGCGAAATAGATAATGACGTTATTAGCAGGATTCAAGCAGGCTGGGTAAAATGGAGAAATGCTTCTGGTGTGTTATGCGATAGAAAAATTCCATCCAAAATTAAGGGTAAATTTTATAAAACTGTAATAAGACCAGCGATAATATATGGTGCTGAATGCTGGCCTGCAAAGAAGAAACATACAAATAAAATAAATGTTGCAGAAATGAGAATGTTAAGATGGATGTGTGGATATACACGAAAGGATAGAATGAGAAATAAGTATATCCGAAAGAAAGTTGGTGTTGCACCAATTGAGGATAAACTTAGAGAAAGTCGGCTTCGATGGTTTGGACATCTAAATCGTAGGCCAATTGAAGCTCCAGTTAGAAAAATTGAGTTATTGAATTTTGCCCATGTACAAAGAGGAAGAGGGAGACCAAAGAAGACATGGCAAGAAACTATAAGGAGTGATCTTAATTACTTAAATTTAGATAAGAATTTGGTAACTGATAGAGCGCAATGAAAATAAAGGATTCATGTAGCCGACCCCACCTAGTGGGATTAAGGCTTGATTGTTGTTGTTGTTGTTGTTGTTTGTCATTGAAATGTTAATGTAAACTTTAAAGATTCCATTATGGATTCACTTAATATTATCTCATAATTTTGAGAACCAAAATGAAATATACTCATTTATAACTATCAAATTAAGTTTCATTTTTGAGAAAACAGATTTTAAGAAATCAACTTACATAATTAAAAGCAAAATATTTTCAATTGAACTTTGAATTTCAAATAAAATTTACAGTTAAATCTATGAGCATTTCAATTTGCAAATTTTCAAAAACATTTAAAAAAAAAAAAAAATCTATGAGCATTTCATACATTGATCACCCTGAAGCTTTTACTGCACCACATTATGTTCAACTGCAGCTAATTTTGTTCTTAGGGAAATTTAATTTAATATTATATTATATTTTTAAAAAATAATTATTTAATTTAATAATATATATAAATAAATTTATAAAAAATTATACAATTATTGCTCAAAAGATAACACTTATATAACAAAACATCTAAATAGCACAATATAATATTAAAATAACAAAACTTCTTTAAATTACTTGAATGTTTCAATTATTTTTGGTTGTTTTTAGAAAATAAAGTACTCATATTGCACAACTCAAAGATCTTTTTGCGATCAACTGTTTTCCAACAGAATCCAACTAAACTCAATTCTAAAATAGTATTTAGTTAAATATTATCTTAAATAAAAAAATTTATTTTTATAAAATCATTTACACATCGACATAATATTAACATAACGTTAAACCGAACGCCTCTAAAACGATGAAACTTCAAACTCCAACCGAACCCAAAACTACGAAAACTAAAACTAATATTTCCAACTGGCAATCGAAAATGAAATCAAAATATAAATTTAAGCGAACTTATGTTGCACGTCCCCAAATCATATCCAAAAAAACAAAAAAAAAAAAACTCCCAGCATCAGAAAGTGATTGATGAGGAAAAGAACAAATGCGAGACAAACGCCAGTGTTGAAAATGCCCAGCAAAAAGTCAAGCAAAAGTCGACCCTGCCACTGTGTTTTCACCCTTTTAGAACAAATTGAATTCAAAATAAATATGAACTGTCAGAAGCACAAAGAACAGTGAGTTTCCCTTGATTGGACCATTCAACTCAGTGGGATCTGAAATTTTTTCTTCTCCTTCTCCTGTTCATTTCCTTCATCCAGAAAATTGAACCACAGAACAGTAATGCCACCGCTTCTAAAGACTACCGATACTTTGACTACGCGCATAAAATTGGATCCGACTCAAAACTTTACACCGCAGAGCCCGCCCGTTTTAGCCAAACGAGTTTGAATTGACTGAAACAATCGGAAATTTTACGCGGACAATCACAGCATGCAGCGATGTTTCTCAAAAAGTTCATTGAACTTGCATTGTGTCATCATTCGCTCCGACTAAATGCACTTATTCACTGCTTGTCCTTCACCCTTGCTCCAACTAAATGCATTCTTTGGTCAAGAGTAACCCCGTCAAGATGTGTGTGCGGCAACAAGGGAAGACATCCGTGCATTTTCGATGGCCTTCGTGCAAACCAAACTTCGTCGTTCGGCAATGAGAGCATTTTGAGCATGTCATGAACATTGAGCAAGTCTCTAAACCATCGTATCTAAAATGGTTAATACTGCAACAAGGAAACTCGTATTTGTAACAGTATCATGTTAGTTGAAGAAAACTGAGGTTACTTTAGCTCTGGCCAAATAATCAAAATACGAACAAAAATGGTAGGATATAAATTGTAGAAACTGTAAATACAAAAAATATAATGCATCTTCAAGGAGTAGACAAGTAAAAAAAAAATCGCGACTTCCATTGGGAATGAGTTACCCAACTTAAGAGTAAACCAAAAACAAACTGATCTAAATGTTTATAACATCAAGCCTCATGTGAACATTCATAATAAAAATCCATAAGTTTCTACTATAACAAGGAGGATTGCATGCAGCCTTGAACAACAGAGATTTCTGATTTCTGAGCTACCCCACAGTCCTTTGATCAATGAGGTAATTTAACCACTGATTCAAAAAACCGAGCTCGAAAACTAGGAGCGAAAAAAGATCCATTAAAACCACATAGAAAAAAAAATATTGAACTACAGAATCAGCAACTATATTTGGACATTGGGTGCAATCATAATAGCACTAAAGCACCAAATCTCATCAGAACATCAAAGCACCACGATAACAGGATAGCAAAGATCTTGCCTAAAATCTCCATATATAAAATTGTTAATCAATCATGGAGAGGTTAATGAATACATCACTAACTGTAAAACATGCTCTGAACTTTAGGAAACAATCAATCTGATCTAAGAAAAGGGTAGCCTGAACACCAAAACAAAAGCAAAAGAGGACATCTTGCACTAGAAACAACTATAAATATTACTATGGAAGCAAGTGGGAGCTGGACATAAGCTGTTATAGTGAAACTTTTAAACTAAGTTACTACAACAACAACAACAACCAAGCCTTAATCCCACTAGGTGGGGTCGGCTACATGAATCCTTTGTTTCCATTGCGCTCTATCAGTTACCAAATTCTTATCTAAGTTTAAGTAACTAAGATCACTCCTTATAGTTTCTTGCCATGTCTTCTTTGGTCTCCCTCTTCCTCTTTGTACATGGGCAAAATCCAATAACTCAATTTTTCTAACTGGAGCTTCAATTGGCCTACGATTTAGATGTCCAAACCATCGAAGCCGACTTTCTCTAAGTTTATCCTCAATTGGTGCAACACCAACTTTCTTTCGGATATACACATCCATCTTAACATTCTCATTTCTGCAACATTTATTTTATTTGTATGTTTCTTCTTTGCAGGCCAGCATTCAGCATGGACTAGCTTCTTTACCCGCATCCGTCCATGATGTGGGGACCCTTGCTCATTTTTCACTACACCCGGGCGCCGATGCAGCGGCCCTTGCTCATTTTTCACTGTATTCAGGCAATACAGCGCGTTGCTTCCAGGGAACGCCCTAGCTTTAAAGCAATTTTCTAAAGGATTCATGTCATGATTGATTCGACAAGTTTTACGCTGGCTGTCGACTGCCTAACGCAACCCTCCGCGTTTCTCATCCGGGACTTGGGACCCGGCAACGGCGTTACTAAAAGTACAAAAGTCATTTATAGTGCGTGCAAAGAGCACCGCATAGAAAGATAATTTACACTTCATTCTTTTCCAATGTGAGACTATTTATCCCTATAACTCTTTACCTAGAAGTTTGCTAAGAGCTACTCTTTGCATGATTTCATATTTTGGGGAATCCCATGCCAAACACTACCAATCCTCTTCAATCCCAGGAATACCAATAAATTTGAACAGGGGACAAGCTTCGAAGATGGTTTATTGATGCCTATCATTTACTTGTAAAAGCTTTACGCAATAAATTAAAATGTTAAAGAAATCAAGTAAGAGGAAGGAGAAATAAAAACAGACTTTAGTTGTGATCATTGAAAATGAGTTCTGAGTCTATTGCACTCCAAAAAGAGCATCAGTTTCATATAGCTAAGGTGGAAGAGGAATCTATGTAGCTTGCTTCAAGTAGTTAGATTAAACTTTGTTATTGTTCTAATAAAAAAAATATATTATTGTTATTAAACAAAGTATTGCAGTATAGTCAACATCAAATCATGGTTAAAACATGACTGGAAAAATACATATATAATGACGAGATGAATAAAGAGCAATAATAAAAACCAAATACCAACTATACACATCAAAATGCATATAAAATAAAGAATTATCATTTTATCACCAGTTTCTATAAAGGTAGTTTTTCCACACTTTCGTGATTTAAAGCAACACCAAAATGAATGGAAAAATCTACTTCAAAAAAATTTTATTTCAAAAATGAAAGGAAAAATCACCATGATGGGGACATATTGATGATAGATGATCCAAATTAAATCGCACTTTTTGATTTTATGGATAAATAGAGGATGCAGATTATCCACACTCTTCTGCTTCGTTCCGCATTAATTGTTGTACCAGAGCGCGTTTTCTCGCATCAGTTTTCGGTATCATAGTGTTCTCCTATATCAGATTTGATATCAAAGCATTATCCTGCAACAATTTTGGTATTAGAGCCAAGTTCCACCTATGCTTCGATGCCAACCCAATCGCATCCCCGTCACCCCTCCAAGTCGTTGTCATGCCTCCACGTGCACTCGTGACCTCCTCATCCAGCACTCAAGCACGGATCAGGCAACTTAATGGATGGTCCGGCCCAGATCTGATCCATTAAGGAAAGGTCCAAGCAGGAACTGGTGGCACCGAACAGGTCCTACCAATTCTGATTCCATGTAATAAACTAGACTGGTTCCATCACATGAAACTGGGAACCAAAATCAATTCCTTTTATAATTAAAGGGGCCCGCCGCCTGATGCGTGGTGTGGCCATGTAAGGCGTGGGGGCTATAATTTAGAAAAGAAAAAAGCATGTGAGCCCATCACGAAGCGCTGCGCGGTGAACCCATGTAGGGCCCACTGTGAAGCGCTGCACGGTGAACCCACGTGGGAGAGTCCCACGTTTTTTTTTTAACGATCAATTGACCGTTTGAAGTTTGAACTGAGCCACCAATAGGCTGCACAATTCAAAGGCCCTTTTTTGATATAAATATGATTTTTTGAGCCTCTTCTTACCCTTACTTGATATCTCCAAAATTTTACTTCTTAGAATTCCTGAGTCTAGCTTCTGAACATTTTGATGGCAAGCTATCAATTCATGGGATAGATTGCGTCCCGTGATGATGATTTTGAAATTGAAATTCATGGCCTGTCCAGGGAAGACTCGTCCAATCCTGAGTATCATCCTATACAAGAGGCTGGACCTTTGAAAGGAGATATGCCAGCAGAGGAAGGAGGTATTGATGGCACTTAACTAGTAGCCAAGGAAAAATCAATTACATAGCGACTTGCAAATTATGCAAGAAGCAATATGCGTATACAAACACAGAGGGTACGTTTACAAAACATCTAGTTCGACTTCACAAATTCGACACGAACACTTATCAGTTAACCAACTACATTTGAGGCTTCGCAAACCCACTTGAATCCTAAATCGTAAACTTTTCAAAATGAATGACATAGAAGGGAACTAGTATGTTTTATAGTAAGAACAAAACAACAACCCTTCAATTTGTGTGAGGACGATAGGTGAATCGAGTACACATGCTAGAGTACGCCCAGCCTGCATTTCAAAAAATTTCAAGGCATCAACTTTAAAAAATATACATGTCCATGTATGAAAAATATAAATACTTTAATTGATCTTAAAAATATTAAGTATATAGTAAGTTTGACATCTGATATTTGAATGGATATTAATGGGAAGAGCTACCTTATTGTCACTTGTCACTAGATCATGATGAGTGGGGGATGCAAAAAAGTATTTTATCACTTGATTTGCTCGACGAGATTCATACAGGGGCATCTAAATATATTTTAAATGTTTGTAAGCTATTTTGTATACACCAGAAAATATTATCAATAACATTAAATAATGCTTCTAATAATATATTGTTGTCGGTTATTTATCTCATTTTAATACCTATTTTGCGTGGTTCACTTTTTCACATACGTTGTGCATATCATGTCATTAATCTATGCGTTACTTCTACAATTTCAATAGAATATTTAATAATTTCTAAAAAAAAACATATTGCTAAGTGGATTCGTAACTCACATATTCAACGTAAATGGAAATGAATATGCCAGCATGAAGGTAAAAACTATATTAAATTTTCTTTGCTTATACAAATATGCTGGAATTCACTACATTATTTAATAGAGACTGTTTTGTCTTATGAAAATATTCTCACTACTTTGTATAATACACACACTAAATCCAAATCATCAATTAAAATGTTTAAACTAATTTTTAAAAAATATATATATACATATGAACTTCTTACAATTTTTAAGAAGGCAACTGAACAGCTTTCGGATTGTTATTACCCAGCATCCCCATCATTTTTATTGTATTCTTTTCAAATATTTGAAAATTTTGTAGAATTTAAAAATGAACCTACACTAAGCAGTTCTGTTTCAGCTATAGATCTAAAATTTAAAAAATATTAGGAAACAATTCGTCTTGTTTATTACATTATCTCCTTTCTTTGTCAAGTATGCTAACTTCTTGGAAAGTAACATTGATGAGCAAAAATCATCAATATATACTACTCTCCAAGAATTATTTTATTTTTCTTATATTTATAGTGAGCACGACAAGAATCGTAAAGGAGCACAAAAGGCAAAACAACAAGTGAAAAAGACGAGCGAGGTTTATGACAAACTTAGAGCTGCAATGGACAAATGTAAATGTATGGAGAAAAGCAAGGAAATTGCATCAAAACAAGCACCAGGAAAACCTCCTTCAAACCCGAACGAATTATAGTTCTACCTCCACCTTGAAACTCAAATCGATGTGACACCAGTTTATTATCGTGGTGGAAAAGCTACAGAAAACCGTTTCCCATGATAGTTGTTATGGCACGTAACGTGCTATCTATGCAAGTATCAACAATTGCTTCATAGTCTGCCTTTTTAACTACAAAAAGAATCATTGGTGATTATGAGAGCTCATTATCAGCTTCAATTTTATATATGTATTCACTTGTCTGTGAGATTAGTTTGTTGCAGTTCAAAAATCAGTAGCATAATTTTATAAACAAATTTAAAGATAACAGCTCAGAAGAGGGATATGAAATAGCTAAAAGAATTTTAGTTAATTTTGATAAATCATAAACGATAATATTATGTAATATTTTCTATTTTCTTAAAATATTATTGTAATATTTTATTGTCAAGTAATAATATCTGAAATCCTTTTTTACTTTTTAAAAATATAATACTATTTTTATTAAAATTAAAATAATTAGGGGTAATTCTACTTAGGCTTCTGAGGTTTGCCTACTATGCCACAAAAGCTACAAATCTTAAAATATGTCATTCAGGTCCATAAAAGATATTACACAAGATATCGTAGTCCCACCGTAACAGAATCTGCTAGGTATTTTAAAAATAATAAAAATACTCTTATTTAATCTATCAATTTTCAAATTATACCACTACAATTTTCAGCTTCACCGGACACGCACAAGCCTGCCGGATCGAGTCATCCGCTGCAGCGATGGCAGCTGACTGCACCCAAGGCCGCCCTATGTGCGAGGCCGCGCGCGCGCAACTAAGGCGGCCATCTATGCTCGAGGCCACGCGTGTAGCCGCTGCACGCGGTTGCCAGGGCACGAGGCCCCCTACGTGCGCGGCTGCCTGTGCGCGTCCGCGTGCGTTGCCGCCAGGGCAACCGCCTACGCGCGAGGCCGTGAGTGCGGCGTGCAGCCACAAGGGCGACGTCGTAAAGTGCATAGGGGTATAATGGTAAATTTAAAAAATATTTATTTTAATTTATTTTTTGGACAAATTAATGGTATTTTAGACAGAAAGTATTATGTTGGACCTGATTAGAAACTTTTTAAAATAGTTAGGATCCTGATGAACTATATAATAATTATTGTGGACCTATATGACACGTTTGGTACTTGAACTTTTTTTTTATTGTAGTACTTGAACATTTGAGAAGACATTTGATTAATAAAAAATTTACTTTGCGTGCAATCGACTTTGAAATAGTTTAGTGTAGAGATACCGGGAGAGAAGGGCAGGAGACCATGGATGAGAATCCTTGAAATCCTAGTTATCCGGAGATATCAAAATCTCTTTCCCTTCTTCCTTTATCCAAATCTTAACCACCCTCTTCCGCTTCATCCCGCATCAACTTTAGCACTAGAGCGCTTCATCTCGCATCAGTTTTTGGTATCAGACCGACAGAGAGTTGTCCCACATCACACCAACAATCAACATGCCTCACTGTTCTTCTAATCGTGCATGCAAAAACCCAATACCCAATTATACAGTAAACCGCAACATTACCACAAGCTCAGAAGGGGCAAGGAGCGAGAAAACCCTGCTCACACAAAATCTACTCACAGAAACTTCGTCGGCGGTCGTCCCCAGTCCTCATCTTGCAGGTGCTGCCAAAGAATAAGATGAGAACCGAATCGACATTAGGGCATTCCCAGCTTAGAAAGTAAAAAAAAAATCCAGATCAGGCAAAGATTAGGGTTCCGAAATTCGTACAAATTCAATGACGACGCCCATGGAGTTGAGGATCGGAGCAGCGACGTCGAATAATCCAACGACGGCTACTTTCCGGCGGTTCATCGGAGATTGAACTCTAGCGTGATTCCACTCCATGCTTCCGGCCCTCGTTCATCTCCGTTGGTTTACCGGAGACGGATCTTTTTTAAGTCAATACGGAGAAATTATTTATAGATATTTATATAATGTTAAAAAAATGTTTAATTATTAAAATTTAGGGTAAATTGCATACGGCCCAGGCTCTATTTGGTTTTTAAAAAAATGGAAAAGTTTTATATAAATTTTTAAACTATATATAATATAAAATAAAGTAAATTAATTATATTACAAATTATATTACAAATTATATTAAAAATTATATTAAATGTAAAATAAAAAATATAAAAATTAAGAGCAGTAATATTACTTTAAAATTTATAAATAATTACTTTCAAATATATATATAAATAGTTTAAATGAATAAAAAATTAAAATTTATTATTTCTATTAAATGATCAGATTTCTATATTTTCTATTGGAATAAATCAGTAAAAATGATGAGATTTTAATATAGCGAACAAAATTGTAGCCCATTTATAATTTTAGGGACTAAAATTTTAATTTTTTAAAAAAAT
Source organism: Apostasia ramifera (assembly GCA_019297695.1). Taxonomy (NCBI): domain Eukaryota; kingdom Viridiplantae; phylum Streptophyta; class Magnoliopsida; order Asparagales; family Orchidaceae; genus Apostasia; species Apostasia ramifera. The sequence continues at coordinate 426,804 of JAEMOT010003440.1, forward strand.
TAAGACTAATTTATAATGTTCCGTCTGATGCAATTTATTCTAAAATTTATGCAGGTATAATATTAAACTTATTTTTTTTAGGTAGAAATATTAAAGTTATTTTTAGAAAATATGACTAGTGTCATTTTGATATTATGTAATGCTATTTAAAGAAAAATAATTATTTGATTTAATAATATGTATAAATAATTTTTCAAAAAATTATAAAATTATCACTTAAAAATAATATTTATATCTCATGATATTTATATTATATGATATAACATCAAAATAATATCAAACCAAACATCACCTAAAATTAGTTTTTAATATAAAAGAATTTAGAGGTATATAGAATTAAATTAACTTTTGATATTACATTTTATATTTATTGTTCATAGGAGTTGCTCATTTATAGAATATTTTAAGTTAAGTTTAAAAACGATAATTTTAATGTGATATTTTTAATTAAAAATAAATTTAAATAAAAGTAATTTAATTTTGAGATAAGCGTAAAATGTGAAATAAATAATTTTTTTATGGAAGAAATAAATTAGTTTATTGGAAAGATTGAAGAAGCGAGGACTTAACTGGCCGGGAAGATTTAGATGGGCTGAGATAACCGGCCCATTATAGAAATCCGGTCTATAAATTTATTATAAGGGTAAATTACACTCAGGTTCTTGAGTTTAAGTCATAATAACTAACAGGTCCATGTTATAACATGGTGATCCCTTAATTTTAATAAATTATTAAATTAGTCTTTTTTTATTATTAATTTTTTTTAAAATTACCTTATACCCCTCCCACTCTCTCTCAGATTTTAAGAGAGGAGGGGTATAATGGTAATTTTTTTAAAAAATTAATAAAAATAAACTCAATTGATAATTTATTAAAACTCAAGAATCCTGATGTTATAATTTTAAAAACCTAAACCTGTATGTTATTAAGCTTTAAACTCAAGAACGTGAGTGTAATTTACCCTTATTATATTAATCTTTAGCCTTAGTTTGAGATTATGATGGATTTTTAAGAAAAATTAATTATATTATGTTGATTTTTAGTACAAAAGATTGGAGATTAACTTAATGATAGTAATAAGTTGTTCAATTTTATTTGATTGGTCAATGTAAATATGGGCATTAAGCTCTAAGTTAAATAATTGCATTTAATTATATGATTGATATTGAAAAGATCTAAGAAGTATTATCTATCGGTTCCTTTTTTGTGATTAAGAGAATTAATTACTTATTTTGATGTTTGTTATCGTATTTAAATTTTTTCATAGTAAAAAATTTGAGCATTTAAGTTTGTAGGAATCTAATCCCTTCCTTAATTTCTATGTTTGTAGGCTTAGGAATTGATTATAAATTCGGTATTTTATATATGAATGAAATCAAGTGATTGAGTGATCAAGTCTCAAATATAAGCCACAAAGATAAAAAGAAAATAAATATATGTTTATTATTGTATTATATTTTGGTCACGTATTAACCTTAAAAAAGCTAGGAGATGTGTGGATCATAATAGGAGCACGTAGAAAATTATTGGGTATTATTGAATCGAGCTAAGATTGAATAAAAAAAAGTTAGACCAAGTATTTGTGAGTTGGTAAATATAGTTGTTGATCGATCTTTTGATCAATTTATGATTGATTTTTAATAGAATGCATATTTGGCTGACTAATTTGTTAATCGATCAACTAATTGACTACAAAATTTTAATCGATAAAAACAATATGAAATGTAATCGTTAAGATTCTAACAAATAGTTGTGTGATCTATCAAATGATCAATCAAGGCCGTTATAATTATCTTGAAGATTATTTAATCCTATATAGTGTGAGATAATTAAAAAATAATTAACATGAGCTTGATGGTAATTAAGAAGTGATCAAGGTTGTAGGTGCTCATCTTATATATAATTCAACTCATCTAGTTCTTCAAACTACAATCATAGGTTGAAGAGAAGTTAGTAAATTTGTTTTCGTTATTTAATTAGTGAAATGACCTCTTTACGTGATTAAAGGAGGTATGTAGTCGTTCATTTATATTGAGTAGGGATGTGCGAACTATCGTTTAAACCAAAAAATATAATTTAGATTAGATGTGTTTCACTCGTTTTAAATGTTGGTCAATATGTTATGTTCGTATTTTTATTTTTTTTTCAAAGTATAATGCTTATAAATGGAAAAAATTTAGACAAATCAAATATAATCTTTGAATAAATAAGGGTTCAAGATATTGAAGATTTAATGCTCAATAAGTACTTTCCTAATTAGTAATTTGGATTTATTTTTATAATTTATCCTCAAAGATCAAGTCGATGATCTTCAAGTCTTTTGGTTCGAGCTTTTTTTTGAATAAGAGAAAAAAAAATTATGCTTTAAATTTAATGGTAGAAAAATTTATTTTAATATTAGACAGTGTATAAAATGTGAAATGCTTTAAATTTTAATATTTATACTTATATTGGATGTGAAATAAAGTTAATTTTCATAGTTAAAATTTGTATCGAGTAAAAAAAATATTTCGAATCAAATGAGGCAAAGATCAAATCTCTCCGCATCTGTTAACATAAAGGTAAAACACACTACACTTTTGATAACTAGGGAAGTTAAGGTATCTTAAGATTCGATGCCAACTTTCTCAGAAACTCGTTGAAACCTTTCATTATGTTTGGTTATGTTTGTCTGAAGGAAAAATATATGATTTGAAAAATATATATGATGTGAAATAAAGTGAATTAATTATACTACAAATTATATTAAAAGTGAAATAAAGTAATTATTTAATGTTAGAATTTGTGTAAGATGAAATAAAGTTTTTAGTTGGAGAAAATTTTAGCTGTGACTAAAATTTTTCTCAATCAAACAGACCAGAATCTGAATTTTCTTGAGAATTATAAGAGCATTCATTCCTCGAGTGTCGGGTCTTTAAAAGTGATTTTGAGATCTTGGCAAAACCTTATCATATCTTAGATCTTCTTCTTTCTAAGGATGGATAACCCATTGACATCACAAATCCTATTGCCCATGTTACCACTATAATTAAAGTGCTTAAACCAATGCTCGTGTTCAAATAATATTTGAGCTAATTGTATCGAGTATATTCTATCGACAAATGGTGAGTCATAACTTCATTATTTTACTTGAACATGATCGATACGACGAAACTTGTTTAGAATTAACTAGTTTTAAGGTTTACATTTCAATTTGATGAAATAAGAGAGAATTTGAGATCTCTTACCAATCGTTTGGCAATAATTTGAAATTTTCATATATAAGTTATTGAAAATTTTAACTTTAAATTTTTAAAACTATTTAGATATATTTTAAGTTCAATCAACTAAAATTTAAATTTAAATTTCTAAGAGTTTGTTTGTTTGAAAGTGTAAAATTAATCTGATTTAATTTTAAACAGGTATATCACATCACATAGTTAATTTCTTGGGCAAATTACGCCCAAGTCTCTGAGTTTAACGCTTAATATCGTGCAGGTCTACATTTTTAACATTATAACATCGAGATCTTTGAGTTTTAATAAATTATCAAATGGGTCCTTTTTTATCTTTTTATAATCAAAACTTTTTAAAATTACCGTTTTACCCCCTGCTCCTCTCTCTCTCCTCCCGATCCGGCGAACGCGCGTGGGCCGCTCGGCCGCTGGCCGGTCGCGCGGTGCCGGCGAACACGACGCCATGAGGCAGTCGGACCGCCAGTGGCCGTGTGGCCCACGTGCGCGCGGCTCGATCGGGAGGAGAGAGAGAATGACAGAGGTAAAACGGTAATTTTAAAAAAATTTAATTATTAAAAAGTTATTAAAATTCAGGGACCCCAACGTTACGATATTAAGCTTTAATTTAAAAATGTGGACTGATGCGATATTAAGCTTTAAACTCAGGGACCTAGGCGTAGCCCTAATTTATTTTACATCTTACACACATACTAAAATAATAACTAACTTATATCCTATTTTTGAGCAGATGTGATTGGGGTTCGTTTACTATAACATATCTTATTATAATAACTACTTTTATTTAATATTATTTATAATTTTTAATAAAAAAAATTTAACTTAATTAAAAATTAAATTTTACAAATAAATAGGTAGAAACCGGTTGCACAATTTTATAGCCTTTACGGAAGTTACTACACTATCACAAAAATAAAATATCATATTTTTGATGTTTCACTGTATAAATTTTATTGTAAAAATATCATGATATTTTTTTAATGGAAAAATATCAGGATATTTATGAGAGGACATTTCGACCATTTTCATCTATAAAATGGACCTGGGCTTTTGTTAGAGCGTCGTCTTTTAGAAAAGGCCTGTTTGGCGCAATGATCAAAACAGGACCAAAATGGTACTAATTTAAATAATAATAATAATAATAATAATAAATAAATAAATTTTTAAATCATTCTATACAAATTTAAATATAAAAGATATTATTTTATTTTACATATTCAATAATTTAAAATAAAAATATTAATTTTATTTCACATTCTAGATCAAAATATTCAAATCAAGTATTTTGATCTAAGATGTGAGATAAAGTTTATATTTTTATTAAAAATTATTGAGTATGTGAAGTAAAATATTATTTTTTATATTAAAATTTGTGTAAAATAATTAAAATAATTTATTTATTATTATTGTTGTTATTTTTTAAACTAGTACTGTTGTGGTCCTGTTTTGGTCCTCACGTCATACAGAGAAGTATTGTCCTTTTTTTTGGGCTACAATATCATAATATTTTTATCACAATTAAAAATTATAATAATAATATAATTTGAATTTGAGATCTCTTAATACTCGAATAAAATTAAAAATTCTCGATTCTTTCAACTATGAAATTAAAATAAAAACTTTTTTGTTATGATTATTCAAGTAAAATCAATTTGTTTACTTTGATCAACAAAAAAAAAACTTGCTTAGGTGGGAATATTAATTTAACTCGAAAGTTGATTAAATTTTGTATTAAATCAAGTCAACTAAGTGAGAATAAAAATTCATTTTTATGATTTGCAATTTTAACCAATTCAATATCAAGACATCACATTTGCAATTTAATGTAGAAGGAGCACAAGCCAGATACAATCAATAACTGTTTCACGTTAACATTAAGGGAGCGTTTGATTCGTTGTTATCTTGATGTTATGTTATGTAATTTAGATGCCATAACATCTAGATGTCATCTTTTGATTAATAATTTTATAATCTAATTGAAGATTATTTATAGATGTCATTAAATCAAACTGTTGGTTTCTCTAAATAACATAACATAACATCAAGATAATACTGAACCAAACGTTTTTTAAAAAATTTTAAAAAAAATACTGACACGTGTTTTTTTTTTTTTACAAGGGCGTGCACTTTAGATCTTAGGAATATCTCCACCGTGGTTATATAATATTTCTTTTTGTTATTTTTCCTTACATTGTAATTTTTTTAAAAATTATAATGAAGTCAAATTGTATTAATTATGACATTTTTGGTTGCCAATAAGATTGATTTTGAGCTAAATATTATTTTGTAAGATAATTAACGCTACCTGATGATGGCAGCTAGCTAGCATCATTACGATAACAAATAATATTTACAAATAGAGGTGGGCATTAGTCAAGTTGGGTCAGAATCTGGTCAGGCTAGGGCCGGGTCGGCTTACTTTATGCTCGATTCAAGAATCAGATTAGGTTGGGTCAAGCCTAAATTGGTGATCGGAACAATAAATTGTGTCAAAGTGCGACCTTGAATTACGCCAGATTGAGTCAAGTCATCCCAGAAGACATTAATTGCTACCGGTTTTAGTGTTAGCTCAATTTTCTAATTACTATACTAAAATCATTTTATAATATGAATATTATTTGTATTTTATATAGTCTATATCATCTTTAATAATTGATAATATTGGACTTAATTTCATAGAGAAGTTTCAATTAGTAACTTGATGGAAGGTTATATGGATGTTTTTCAAAGGTTAAAAATTTTAATTATTATGTAAATTTAATTTATATTTTTAAATTATCATATAAAAATAAATGTAAACATCCAAAATTAAATATTGTAGCAAAATAGATCCAAATTACTTAAACAAATAAACATTATATATTAAAATTAATAACAATAAGGAATTTAAAGATGAGAAAACTAAAATAATATAGAATGTAATTTACAAAAATAATACATTAATGCAAAAATATTCCTATATATGTTTGGGTCGAGTCGGGTCATTTCGGACTGATTTTGTTATGTCCAAACTCAGCCTCTAGTCAGTTTAAATTAAAATAAAAGAGTGGGCTGCAACTTATTAACCAAGTCCTTATATTTTTAGGTCGGTTTAGATCGGGTTGGGTGAGTCCTCAAACTCGTTCCCACCTGTGAAGAAATGTGGCCGGCACTTTTTAGTTTGAAACGGAATATATGAACATGTTAACCAAAATTGGCCTGTTAAAAAATATTGGGATGTTTTGTGTTATAAATGACTAGTTGTGTCATGGAGTTTGATTTTAGAGTTTTTTTTAGATTTTATTTTTGGATAATTTTTCTTATCTCACTTGAAAATTGTGATAGCAGTGTGGTTTGAACTTAAGATCTCTTGGTACTCAAGTAAGCTTCATACATCTCTAATAAGTTGGGAGAACACCATCGGTTAGATCTGAGTTGATAACTAATTAGTATGAATTAGGGAAAATATTAGCAGTGAACATAGAAGATAAGAATTTAATTTCAACTTTGTTTCTAGCATTCATAAAAGTTTTTGAAAAAAATCATTATTGCAAGCAACATACGTTATGTGGGACTGTGGGATCTGCTAATTTTTTGTTAATGTATCTTTAATTTTTATTATTTTTTTCACATAAAAATTATTGTCATTGATTTGAATCTATTAAGAGTCTCTGGAGCCCTGCCTGATTTCAGATAGCAATAAATCTGCAAGTCCCTGCGGACCTCCTAATATATACCGCTCATTTCCAATAATCATTACTTATTATAATTAGGGTTGTTAAGGCTACTGGCTTAGTTTTTCTTTTTCTTTTTTTAAAGAAATAATAAAAAAAGTATGAAAGATTTAGCCCCCACTCCTACCTAAACGGCCACACCCCAACTCGATCAAACGCACAAAATTAATAAGGTGCAATAAAAAATAAAAAATAAAAAATAAACAAAAAACAAGCCAATTTTTATTCTGTTAAAATAGTAATTAACAAACAAAGCAATTAGCAGTTTTTGGGCAAAGCAGGTAAAATGGAACCCAGGAACGTGCCGCATTAACCTACTCCAACCCGCTTACATCATCACTATTATTCGCAACTAATTAGCCATCATTCATACATATATATAGCTGCATTTGCTCACATATTATACTTTATATTCTTCGACAGCGCGCCATATATACGGTCCTAAAAAAATTCGCTGCCGTATTAATTTTTCTATGAATTTGGAATTTGTGGTGTGGTGAAGGGGATAAATGTGAGAAAATATTGCGTACTCAGGTGGGACGGCGGAGGGAGAGGCGGTCGACAGGGGAGAGGGAGTGGCGGAAGTGGCAGCGGTGGCCGTAGGGGCAGGTGTCGCCGGAGAGCACCATGCGGCAGAGCTCGGTTTTGTAGCGTGGGTGACGGATGACCGGGCGCAACTCCGATATGCCGTGAGCAAACTGGCACTGCGCCCCGTAGGGACAATCGCCGCTTTCCTGCCACTTGTTGCACAGTTCTGTCTTGAACATTCCTTGGTTGTAGGCTTCTAGCTCCAGCGCCTCTTCCATCTCCCCGCCTTCCTTCTTGCTACCCCAAGCGCCCAAGAACACCTTCTGTTGCTTCCATCCAACGAAATTGACCCAGAATTAATATTTAATTAGAGATAGCTTGTTGTAGAAGAAAAGCTGGAATACAAAGTTACTCGTGGTTTTCTACCATAACGGGAGTCGGAGAACGGAGCCGGTTGCTGCGGTTAGGCGCAGACCCGCCGATTCCCGGTGGGTGGATCTTTAGATATCCGCTCGAGCGGACAGAGATGCTTTTCGGAAGCATGAGCGGCTTTCCGTCGATGCCACAGCAACGCCTACCGCGGCGATTTTCGTGGAAGCCGAAAACGCTCGTCGGGCTCTCCCCGTCGGGAGGATGATCCGCAAGAGAGAGGCGGCGGAACTGATCATTCAAAAGCAACACCGGTGGATGTCCAGTGGAGATCTCGTACCGGTTGTTATGCTTCCCCGAAGTGAGGTTGAGGCTCCGAGAGAGCTCGTCGTTGGCGCGGCGGAGTTGAGCATTCTGCAGGCGAATCGCCTCCGCCTCTAGCACGGCGTCGTGGAGTTGGGAGAGGCAGAGCTCGTAGCGGTCCGCTATTCGCTGATACTGAAGACTGAGGCGAGCGAGGTAGTGTCGGCTCTCAACTTCGACGTTCTGCTGATCGTCCTCGACGAAGGACGCAGGTGATGGAGAAAGCAACACGGGACCTGTATCAGGAACCTGATCATTTGAAGTGATGGCACAGGGGATGACCTCGGGAGAAGACATCAACTGGTAGCCATCAAGGAGAATATTATCGCTGCCACTGCTGAGGAAAGGAGTGTCGATCTCCTGATCTGGAGGCACGAACGACAGCGGCGGGACGGAAGATGGCACGCAGCTGTCAGCATTGGCGCCTGAAGCCAACTCCTGCTCCATTAGTCTCGTCTTGCGTCTCTGCGAAGCGTAGGGTAGTAAATCAGAAAAAAGGCAATCGGACATGATTTAGTACTCGAGCCAAGCTAATGATCTAAAAGATCGGACGCCTCATGGCCTCTTGCTCTGCATAGACGATGGAGCTATAGATCTATAATCCATTAAAAGAGCTGCAGACAGAAATTACTGCTAAGCAAGCAGGAATAACGATCTCTCACAATAATTCTTGAGAAACGACGGAAAATTCAGAAGGATGAACTCTAATTTGCTACAAAACCGCAGATCTGAGTCAAACATAGGCAAATCAATACCGAATGATAGGCCATGAGACGCATTGTCGTACGTCCACCTATAATCCACAAAACCGAGACTCTTAATGATGTAGAGAATGTAAACAAGCATGGATCTAAGCAGGATCGACAAAAAGTAGCAGATAGTATTGTCATTGAAAACCCTAAAACTTCAGAGAAGAAGAATCCACAGATCTACTTGATTAATTGCTTACCTAAAGGAATAGAACCGATCGAAGCCGGAGAGAAGCCGCCGAGTGAGCTCAGAGCGAGCGAGCGCGCGCGCGCGCGAGCGAGAGAGAGAGAGAGAGAGAGGACGACAGAAATCAAAATGAGAACGTGGATTATTTATAGGAAGACGAGTAAAATGCATAGAAGGGAGGAGACCGCGGTCTTGAGGCGGTGGAAGAATTATAACGAATTCGTGGATTACTATTAGGCGAAGTCGATAGGGAATCACCTAGACTGTCTCCCGCAGTACAATCCTACGTGGCGAAACAGAATCCGACGTTGAAGTTACCATAAAGCCCCTATAATGTCCTCAGACCACGAGCCCCGAATCGCAGCAGGAACCATGGCTACCCCTAGACATAGATGGCATTTTTGTCTTTCCGTTCCCATTTCGCCACGAAATCATGCTTCTACCGCTAAGTACAGATCGTCCGCAGAATTTTAAATAATAATAATTTATATTATTATTATTATTATTATTATTATTAAGTTTGGAATTAGTTAGATAACTACTTAATTACGTTTTTCTTGACTAAGTTTGGAATTATTTTTCTTTACGACAATACTTTTATTCCACTAAGTGGGGTTAGCTATGAATTATTTATTTTTACTGTATTCTATCAAATAATAAATTTTCATTTAACTCGAAATTTGTAAGATCATTTATTATAATTTATTGTCAGATTATTTTTGATCTTTTATATTCTCTTTTTATATGAACATCATCTAATAATTTATTTATTTTTACTGGAGCTTCTATCGATTCACGATTTATATGTCCAAATCAACCAAACCAATTTTCTCTAAGCTTATTCTTAATTAAGATTACTCCAAGCCTTTCGTGAATATATTCATTTCTCATTTTATTCTTTCGCGTATACCCGCTCGTCCACATCAACATTCTCATTTCTGCGACACGTATCTTATTTATATGTTTCTGCTCTGTAAAGCAGTATTATGTACAAGATAATATCACTTGACCTTAAAACTATTTTATAAAAGTTACCTTTAAATTTAAATGAAATTTTTTTATCATACAATACGTCAGATATATTCTGCTATTTTATCCTTCCTGCTTGGGTCATGTTAATAACATCGTAATTTATTTTATTATTATTCTATATGATTGATCGAAGATATCTAAATTGCTCGATATTCCTAATAAGTTGAACATCAATTGTCATCTCTCCCACTACAAATATATTTATCATAAAAAAATTTACACTATATATTCGATTTTTAATTTGCTAAAGCAAAAACCTTTAGAATATTCTAATGTATCTCTCCATAACTCGAGTTCATTTTAGCACATTTTCTAATTATATTAATGATGAGAATTTTATTTGCAAGATATTAACCTTCATAATTAATACAAAGAGATATACATTTAAAGTTAAACCTTAGCATAATTCAACTACAATAGAAAAATTCTTAGTTAATTTTTTTTGTCTGTACACATGCAACAAACCTTTTATACGTATTCTAAATAACTTGATTGTAAGCAGTGTGCAAATATCTTTCTTTTTTAGAATTCTTCAGAGGACTTTTTTTATGACTTTGTTATAAGTTTTTTGAAAATCAATAAAAACTAATTATAAATTTTTTTTTCTCTCCCTAAACATTTCTATTAAATCACTCAAAATGAATAGCATTCGTAGTAAATTTACTTAGCATAAAACTAAATTAATTGTATAATACTCTAATAGCATGACATAATCTATATTCAATTGCCCTTTTCTAAAATTTTAAAGTATGATTTATTAGCTTAATTTCTTTATAGTTAGCATAATCAGCTTTATATAGTATCTTTATTCTCATAAATAAGTACTAATGTACTCTATTTGTCATCCTTTTAATTTTTAAAATTATATTATATAATCTAATAAACTACGAAACTCCTTCAACCCTCATATATTTTCAAATATTTATTAAAATATCATTCAATTCTATAGCTTTTCAATACTTTATTTTTTTTATAGCCTTTTTAACTTTAGCTTTATCTATATATTAAATACAAAAAAAAATTCTATTTTTTTAACTATTAAAGTCAATAAGATCAATTATATTATTATAACTATTATTAAAAAGTTTTTTAAAGTAACTCATCTATATGTGTGGAACATTTTTATTTTTAAAAAATATACTTTGATTCTTATTTTTAATACATTATACTTTAGTCAGATTTTTAATTTTCTTATCTCTTACTTTAGCTAGTTTATATATATTTTTCCTTTTTCAGTATCTAGTTTTCTATAAATATCATTGGTCACATTTTTTATATTACACATTTCTTTTCAGGATTTTTGTTACGCAATTTTATACTTTTCTAAACTTTCTTTGCTATAGCATTTATACCAATTTTTGTAATAATTTTTTTTCTTTAATTTTTCTTATATTTCTTTTTTCTACCGGCAAATATTTTTATTGTTTAGAACTTTTCTTTATAGATACTCATAATATATCCTTCACAATTTTACGAATGTAGTTTAATTGCAACTCTCAATCATATAAAATCAACTTCCCCTTCAATGTCCAACTGCCCATGTTCTAGAACTCACTTCTTCAAAAAAATTTTATTCTCATATTTTAGATTTTACCATCGAGTTTGAGAGTATTGTTTTGACTTGCTACTTTTTCTTCAACTATTCATCTTAAAATTCAAAATCATTAATCGATATTGGATAATTAAGCATTCACTTGGAATAATCTTACAATCTTTATAGCCGAATTAATTATTTTTGAAGATCCATTCTTATAAGTGATAATATGCTCATCTCTTTTATTAGATAAAATATTATCAATCAAAAGATTATAAGCTAAAAAAAACTTTAAAATAATTTTACCCTCCTCATTAGTCTTTCTAAAATCATATTTACTATGAATGTTATTAAATTCCTAAATAATACTTTTAATATATTCATTTAAATCTTTTTTGATAAATATTCTCTTCTCCTAATTAAGGTATTCTTTATACCAACTATTCTAAATTATTCTAAAAAAATTTCACATTATACGCACCTGCCTTAGCTCGAGCATATGATATATAGGCGCAACGGCGTCCACTGCTATTTTGGGCCAGGGGTGAAAACTCTCAAAACTGATTGAGGACCTCACATTTTAGCCATTATGGGTCATAGCCTACGGGGCCAGGAGATGACGATCCCCAAATGTGTAAAAGGCAGCTGAGGCATAGTACGAGAAATCACAGGCCCAAAAGAGTATAATGAAAATAATTAAAAAAAAATTTGCTCGTTAATCATATTTTTTATATTTCTTCTGTTATCATGTTTATATTATAATTATTAGTCACATCATGTCGCGCTTGTTTATGTTTAATATTCAATTGTGTTACTCATATTTAAACCTACTTGAGGGCATACATATTTATAATATTAATAGTCATTTTATTAATAATAATTTTTAGAATTATAATTCTACCTCCTTTTTTGTTGACTTTTATTATGCAATTCTTCAAACTCTTGTGAAAAATTATGCCCATTCTATTACTGATTTTATTCTTATCGAAGTATCAAAGTGTGAAGCCTAAGCTATTAATTTTTTTGGCTTTTTCACCTATTCATTTATTTTTTACGGTCATAAAATATTAATTCTACTATGAACCATAATATCTGCTAACTCTAAATGCTTGTCTGTAAAAGTGCTTATTTTTTAAGTTCTTAATCTTTTCTTAATATCTTAGACTAGTTTCTTTACTCATATTCATTCATGATATGAGACTCCCTACTTACTTATTACTAACTTGGGCACTGATGCAGTAATCTTTGCTTTTCAATATATTCAGATAATTAATACAGTAATATTAACGTAATTTTTTAATAGTTTATGTAATATTTGTTTGACAAATTTTACATTAGTCATCAACTACCTACCACATTTTTTCACGTTTCTTATCTAGAACTTTGGATCCAGTAACGACATGTCAATACATATGTATAGATATATATATTAAATATATTTTTATATTTTAATATGGTTACTATGCATAGTAAACAATATATACTATTTTTTTTTAATTGCCCATGTAGAATTGGGCTTCAATTAGAGTACTTAATATTAGCCCTGTATGTGCCTCTGTTATTAGAGTATTTATCCTTTCGAGTAGAATAAATAAAGAAGTTAAGAATGCTTAACAAAAAAGCTTCTAAAACAAGACAACTTGAAAAAGATCTTCAAGAAGGTCATCTGTAGTAGACAAAGAATCATTGTCAAAGAAGGTTATCCCGACAAGTTTAGTAGATAAAAGGTTTAAACCCTCGATGAAGTGAATCCTCAATTACAGATTGGAACTTAGATATCTCTATTCAAGTTTAGTAGATAAAAGGTTTATTCACAAATTTCAATAAAAAATATCTCTATTCAAGTTTAATTTTAACTTTATTAAATTTAACCTTATAAACAAACAGACCCTAATAGTCTTAGGAGAACAATAAGACTAGATAGTTCGAGGTGATCAAGAATCCTGCAATTTTCAGTAAGTCTCTGCTGACAAAAACCAAAACTTCTGGACTTATTTGGCAAAGAGACCAATTTGGTCGTGCCTTAAAGATTGCGGGCTTGTCTTGAGATATTTGTATAATAGAAAATAAACTTAATTATATTAAAAATTATGTAAAATACAAAATAAAATTGATTAATATATTCAAAATAATTTAGGATATGAAATAAAATAACTTTTTTTGTTAAAAGATGTATAAGATATAATAAAAGTTAATTTAATATTATTTTTTATTGCTTATAATGAAAGAACAATTTTGATTTTTTGTACAACCAAAATATTGTAGGCACCAAGCACGCTTTCTCATACTCCAAGCTGTTTTCGCTTAAACGTTTATCTTCAGGTTTATACAAGTTTTGTTTCAATTAATTTTGAGTAAGATAAACAACAACAACAACAACTAAGCCTTAATCCCACTATGTGGAGAATTAATTTTGAGCAAGATACTAAAAAGAAACTTTAGTCACAATGAAAATAATCAAAGTATATAAGTCTAATGTAAATTTAATATAAATTATTAATTTATTATTATTAGAACTTTTTCTAACTGCTCAAGTCGGACAACAGCTCAAGCCGAACAACAGCTCAAGTCGAACAGCAACTCAAAGAGATATTACCAGATCGTACTCTCCGTACTACTATGTCAACTTAGAATTTTTGACAGCATAGGGGCTCACTCCCTAATTGTCCTTTGCAGGAATATGTGTCAGACGTGGCAGACTAAACCTATTATATCATCTCCTCTCCAAGCTATAAATAAGGGGGAGGAGGAGAAGCTCTGGGACATTCTTTTTCTGGGGACCCCTCTCTCTGGCTGAGCTGCCCCTCTGTCTCTATATCTCTCTCTTGTACTCCTTCGGTCTCCCTTTATAGACCCTCAAGCTTTGTAAGAAAAGAGATTTGATTAGTGGATTTAAATCGCTTAGACGGCGTCGTAGTTTTTCCCTCATATATTTGGATTTTCACGTAAAAAATATCGTCTTATTTCATTCTGTTTTGGCATATTTTTTGCATCAATAATTATATAAGTTTTTTTTATAATATAAAATGCCAGGCATAAACATCAATAGAATGTTGAAGCTAATGAGTCAATTTGTTGGTCAACCTGAAAAGACCCAAATTCGTAAATTCGTTGTTTTCATGTTAGTTATCGTGTCATTTTTTATTCCCCTCGAGTTCGTTGCGCACTTGCGCAATTTGCACGCACGAGCGCTTTGGTCGTTCAATGAGGACGCCTGTAGCGCTCGCACCGCGAATGGGGACCGCTTTCGGACCCAGGACAAAACCCACCAACTAACTGGCTGGTACGATGGGACCCGCTGCATAACGAACAAAAATTATTTTTCTTTTCTTTTTTTTTTTTGCTTCGCGTAGAAGGGTCCCGTTGGGCGGATAGATATAGCATATCAGCTGATTCGTCCAAATCACGCCACTTCTGCGCTTTTTAGATGTCAAAGAAAGTGGTGGCAGCAAATCATTGGCTTGTTTTGCTGTTTCCAGTTAGTAACGCACTTCCGATCTGAAATTGAAATAATTATATTATTATGACTAAATTGCGTTAGGACCTTGAGGTTGTGGAGAGAATAAAAAATAATCTTAATTTTTAAAAATTTATAAAAATAAATTGCTCAGATATGATTTATACAATCACATAAGTCTCTAACTATAGTTTATATGACCATATTAATCCCTTAATTAAATTTCTGTTAGTTAACGTAAATTTTATTGACATAAATTATTAATATTAATAAAATATAATCATTAAATTTTTCTATATGTACTAAAATATGTCTCATTTAATCCTTATAATTTTTATAATTTTTTTATTTTATTTTCTTAAACTCCTATTACGGTTTAAGTTCATTTTCTTAACTTAAGATTTTTTTTAAGAAAAAAAAGTATCTAAAATAAATTCATTTACTTGGGTGTTGTAAAAATTTCAAAAATAAATAGACAGTTACTTTTATTTTAATAGAGCTATAATGATTAGAATTCTACTTGGCGCGAGGACAAAAGCAGGACTAAAACAGGACCAAAATGGTATTAATTTAAAAATAATAATAATAATAATAATAATAATAAATAAATAAATATTTTAAATCATTTTACACAAATTCAAATATAAAAAATATTATTTTACTTTATATATTCAACAATTTAAAATAAAAATATCAACTTTATTTCACATTCTAGACTAAAATATTCAAACCGAATATTTTGATCTAAGATGTGAAATAAAATTTATATTTTTATTAAAAATTATTGAGTACATGAAGTAAAATATTATTTTTTATATTAAAATTTGTGTAGAATAATTAAAATAATTTATTTATTATTATTATTATTATTTTTTAAATTAGTACTATTTTGGTCCTGTTTTGGTCATCGCATCAAATAGGGCCTAAATGTATGGATATAAATCATATATGAGAGACTTGTCTCAAATATTTTTTAAAATTAAGATAAATTTATATTCTCTCACCAACCTCAGGTGCCTAAATGTAATTTTCCTTATTATTATTATTAAAGAGTTTTTTATATCATTTTTTTATATTTTTTATTTTGATGCTGTTAAAGAGTTACATACATGACAATTAAATCATAATATATTATAGATAAATATAAACTTTTTGTTGATATGTAAAAATCTTTAAATTTAAGTATCATTAAATTTTTTAAATATTATAGTATTATTTAAGTACATATTATTTCATAATTTAAATTTTGTAAAAAAATAATATGTATATGATGTAAATATATATATAAATAAATAAATACACATATGTATAGATTAGAAATAAGTAAAGTAAAAATTTTATTACTCGAAATATACACATATATAAATACAACAAAAAATTCTTTAGTGAGACAATTAGACTTACTAAAATAAATATGAGGGTAATTTTTGTAATATTTATAAGATTTAAAAGATTAATTTGTAAAAATAAAAATTAAAGGGTAAAATATGTAATATAAAAAAATTAAGTAGCATGTAATTATTAGCAATAATTCTCATTATCATTATTATTATTATCACTATTGCAAGTCAATAAATGCAGAATTACATCAAATTATTAAAATAATTAAATTATCTTGATTTAACTTGAATAATTTCAAATAAATAAAAATCATGCAGAAATCATCAAACTGTCAAATAGAAGGAATCAAAATTTAAGCTCCTATGTCTTCAAATAAGGTAATATTTTTATTAAAGTTTTCGAGATTATATTTAATACTTTACTTATGTACTTTTAGATGATTTTTGTCAATTTTTCTTTTAAAAAAATTAAATATATTTAAATTTAAAATTACTTTAATATCCTCTTTTATTTTTAATTTTAAAATTTTTAATTAGAGGGAAAATTTGAGGTAAGGAAAAGAGTGAGTGAGAGGTGGGAGAGGTGTTAAATAATTATTCATTATGAATTTAATTAAAAAATAGCACAAGGATAAAAATGATATATTTCATGAAATTTAAAAATATAAATTAGGTTAATATTATATTTTAATTTTAAAAATATGAATGTAATTTATCATTTTATTTATCAGTAAAGACAATTTAACATTAATAGGTATTTATAATTTACTGATAATTATATTTTGATTTATATTTTAAAATTTTTAATATTTATAAGTCCTTAAATACAAATTTAAGGTTCAAAGTCTGTATTTTCAAGTATAGAAAATTTGGATTTGAAAAAATATGAATTAAAATTTAATTATTTATAAACTATGAAGACAAATTAGTAATTTATCCTAAAATAAAATAGGAACATCATTCAAAAAATAAGAACATTTTAAATGAACAGAATAAAGAATTTAAGTTTGTAGATTTTAATTAAATTAATTGTGATGTTAACCAAATGTTATCAAAAAAATTAATAGAAATGCTTTGTTGCACTCATAAATAACTTCAAATATTAAAAAAATCAATATTTTTAATTTTGATATTATTAAAATATAAAAATTTTAGTCAATTTAAATGATAAATAATGAACTTGATAAAAATAAATAAATTGGTGCAAATAATGGCATCTTGTTGCGATGGCCTACATCTAGGCCTATCAACGGATCGGATTCGGGTCAGGTTGACTTCGACTTGGATCCAAATTCATATATGTCGGATAGGGTTATACATCGGATCGGATCATAGTCGATCCATATTCTCTCGGATCGGAAATCGAATTGGTTTAGAACTCGGATTTTCGGATTTAATTCATTTACAATAAAAGTAGTTATTTTTAAGTAATTTTCATAATCAAATTTAAAATAATGTTAAATATATTGAAAATAAAATAAGAGAAAATATTATATTTTTATGAATTAATTAAATATTTTAATATAAAAATCAGTATTTGTAATATATATACATATATATTGTGAAATATAAACTGAGCACTATAAACTATAATCTACTAATATAATGTATAAGAATCTTTTATTAATTAATTATAGTGACACTTTTTACTTGAGCCTTCTAACAAAAAGATTATTAGCCATAATATATCCCTGTATGAACTACAAATTAGATTAAATAAATGGATCAGATTTTAAACGGGTCGAATCAATGGTGATCCATATCTGATTCATTTACAAATAAATAGATCGGTTCAGTAAACGGGGTGGATTGACGGGTCAAAAAAAATTCATTTGGGGGTTTAATCGAATCGAAACTCGGATCGGATCGGGTCATGATCCGATCCATTGACAGGCCTACCTACATCAGCACCGGGGATTGAATGAATATATTAAAAAAGATTAAAAAAATATTATTTTAACATGAAAATATGAAACAAAAATTTATTATATATGAAGAAGATAACTTAAAATTAAAGAGTTCATAAAAAAAAATTTAAAATTACAGTGAAATTTATCTTCCTTGTAATTAATTAATTGTAAGAGAAGTGTTTTTCATATTATAGAAGTTCAACCAAATGTTAAAATTCGTAAAAACCACTTCTAAGGTAAAATCTAAAAACATATTATTTAATATTGAATGGTGAATAATATAAAATAAAATAATTATACTAATATTTGTATTAGGAAGTTATTTAACTAAAATAATGAAAATAAAAATAAAATAATAAAAATTAAAGATAATAATAATATAAGCCACTTAGACGCAGATGTTTCGAGGGCTCCCAATCACATTCAATTTAGGACTTTCAAATAAAACAATTGATAAAATAATTGATATATTAAAAGAAATGAAAGTTAATATTGTATATTAAGAATCATCGTGTCACACCCCCTTAATATCACGCAATCTTTCTTTCAAATATGCCATGATAAATGGAGTGTGACATTGCAATAAAGAGAATAGTTAAGACAGCTAAGAAAGTTTAAATTAATAATAAACCAATAATAAATTCAAACGTCTTTATCACCAAAAAAAATCACAATTAGTGATAAACTAAAACAAAGGACCAGATTAAACTACAATTAATTCAAAAGTTCAGAATTCAAAAGATGAAAGTTAAATCCTAGCTTCCTAAAATTTCTCTCCATCACATTCTCATTCCCTTGTGCTTCTTGTTGACCTGCAGTACCTGCCATAAAATAGCGTCAGTCCGAGACAATGTGGACTGAGTAAGCAATTTTAACTAACAAGCTAAAATAAAATATTGCATACAACATTCAAATATTTCTCCTTTTCATTAGAGTGCAATGATAACATACTTTTATAATTAAGAAAAGATATAAGAATATCATTTGATACATAGCAGCATAATAATAAGAATTGCATAAGTAAATAAACACAATGCTACAACAGTTTAAATAATTATTTTCTTATATTTATATATATATATATTTATTTGGGCCCTTGGGATTCTCGAATATAGCGCCGTGTCTGCCTCAGCCTCTGTGGTGAGATCGTCATCTCACAATAATCAGTTGCCCCTAGTCACATATCTTTGAGCACTGTGAGTCTCATACGATCTCACAGTCCCCCATGAGTCCTTCCACCTCATGGATAGAGTTGGGCTCTTATTATTCTATTTGAGATAGTTCACATTATAAGTGAATTTTCTCAAATTTTATTTTCACGACTGAGATAGATGCGGTTATATCGAGATCCCAAATATCTAACTTTTCGAGTTATCGTAATAAAGCTATTAAATTTCTTATATTTGTTTTATATATTATTTTCAAGCACAAGTTCATGACTCAGCAAAATAGCTCACGGTAAGTTCCTTCTCGACTTACAATTTATTTTAGGGATAATTGCCTACATGCCACAATATTTAATTTTATTTATGCCTTACTCATTCATTCTTAGTTAATTACGCTATGCATACTCAAAAAATTATAAAATCTTACATATATATATTTTAACTTATTTCTATTATAATGAGTAATCATAATTTTTTAATAACCTAATTATAGTTAGATTATAAAAAATTTGAGCCGTTTATAATATTATTTTAAGGATATTTAATATATTTTGAGTGAAAATCCTAAAACCTTAATGTTTAGGTCGCGACAAAGGAATGAGACATCCGCGACGTGAATTGATTTTAGGACAAATCAACGCTTTAGTGTGGTATTGAGGAAGAGAAAAATATATATCATTAAGGTAAAAATATAATTTTAATTATTTAGTAACAGAATATTTTTTTTCAAATAGATTTTGATTAAGTTTTTAACTCATGTGTATGTATGTAAGATTTTGTAATATTTTGAGCGTGCATAGCGTAATTAACTAAGAATGGATGTGTAAAGCATAAATAAAACTAAATGGTGTGACATGTAGGTAATTATCTCATTATTTTAATAGCCCACTAGGCCAAACTATGGCAATTTATGTTTCAAACAAATTATATAAATTACAGGCAAAATATAATAATTCAATATTTTCATTCCATCATGCTTAAATAGAGAAGTTAAATGAAATTAATTAAATTATGCATAATATAATTACGTGACAATCTTAACGTAAGTACAGAGAAGGCCATATAAATATCTTAATATGTGAAATTCATGGCCGGCAACCTATGCAAAATCTATGGCCGGCAGCTTAACACCGTTCCTATTGCACCTCGCTGGATAATTTTCAAACGCAACAATCATATACGATATTATACTAAATTATGCATTATAAAAAAATATATTCAGACAATTAATTAATATTCAAAATCAGCGAACATAAATATAAAATTTCTAGAAAATCTCTTCGCCCAAGAATTTATATTGAATAAAGAAAAATGCCAAAATTTCTAGGGCTTTTTAACGAACAATAAAATTATCCCAAATTTTTCAATATTTCACATAAATCAAATTAACGAGAGAATGCAAGAGATCGAGCAATAAACGTAATTTCATGAATCATCATACAAATTTTATTTAATTCAAAATAATAAATTTTCTTGAGAGATTTAAATTTATATATATACTTATTACAATCGTTCGCCTACCTCTTGTTTACAATCGAGCAATAAACGATGATTTCGGACGAAAATCTTTTCGATCCGTGGCAAAATCCCTCTCTCTCTCTTATATATTTTTTCTCTCTCCTGCGGTTTCCTTTGGGAACCGGCGCACGAGATTGGGAAAGAACGATTCATCGTAACTTCTCTTCCTTAAATTTAGCCCCTAATTAAATGATAATTAATTAATTGCTTAAGATTAAATTGCCCTTAATCTTATAACTAAACTCTAGATTATTCTAAGGGATAATTTAGTCTAATCTTTAATGATATGCATCCAATTAAAATATTTTCTAATTTATTATTATTATTATTACTATTATTATTCTATAATTGATTCAAAATTTCATTCAAATAAAATACATAAATAAAAGTCATTTATATAAATCATACATATCAATTAAAATAACGAAATTATTACTAATAAAATTAAAATTGATGTACTCGCAAGATTTTGAAAACCGGACCGGCTTCAGAACCGGTAGACTGAAAGGTTCAATGGTTGAACCGGGGTCGAACCTGGGTCGAACCGGGATAGAGTAAAAATTAAAAAAACTAATAAAATATAATATAAATATAGTTAAGATATATATTATTCACACATCAACACAATAATTAGACATAAAATGAATGTTTAATAATTAAATTTAATAAATAATATCTTATGTCAATAACCCAAAAAATAATTTCAAGCAAATCGAAATAATAATAACCCAACAAAATATTCGCAAATCATAAATTGAGTATAATATTTAGTACATATTAAAAGATCTAAACAAATGTATGCTTTATTAATATTAAAATACTAAATTATTTCATCATTTAATATCACTAAAATTTTAAAATACTAAATTATTTCGAAAAGATGGGGGCTGGAGAGGAGAGTGCGAGGCAAGAGAAATCGCGAGTTCGTGACTGTCGCGCCAATAGAAGCCGCAGAACTGAGGCTGAATTAGGGACCCAGAGTTTAGGAAAGTTTTTTTTTTAAAATTTTAAACTGAACTGGTCCAACCGTACCGGTTCACCGGTTGACCAGTTGAACCGCGGTTTAGACCGATTCTGGCAGGTTTTGAGCGGATCCGGTTATAAAGTTAAACCGGATCGGTTGGCTGACCGGTTCACGATTTGACCGGTTGAACCGGCCGGTCCGATCCAATTTTTAAAACCTTGTGTACTCGGGCACTACACATCGATAGAAGATAATAGTTTTTCGGAATATAAAATATCTATTATTAAAGAAGATGTACCATCAATAAATATTTGTCAAAGAATGAGTATACGATTGTCTTAGAATTCAAATAAAAACAAGAAATAGATGAAACTCCAATAAGGAAATGTACGACGGTAAATATCATGCTTGTGCTTTAAATTTAGGTGTAATATTAAGTAGATTCATGATTTCAAAGATATTACAAGGAGGTTCCTAAGATTGACAATAAAATTTCAATAGAGTTATTTTACTTAATTTAAATTTTTTTTTATCTTTTAAATAAATTTAAAATTTATATTAAATATATAAATATAAAATAACAAAAATACTTTTCCTCGATAAATGACTAAAATTTTTTCATATATTTTTAACTTTAGTGATTTTATTGAATTATTTTCAAAATTATAATTACATGATATTTACCTAAAATATAATCATAAGGTAACATGCAGCTACTGTAAAGTAGGCCTGTAAATGGGTCGGATCTTGATCCGATCCGATCCGTGATCCGAACCGATTATCTTATGAAACGAAATAAATTTATGACCCGTACGATTATTCCAAAAAACCGACCCGCTCCGTTTAAGTATTGCCGGATCCGGGTCGATGCTGATCCGACTCGAAAAAAATCCGACCCAGAATTTATAAGTATGAAATTATTTTACGTATTTATATATTTATTATTTAATTGCATATGTTAATTGTTATTTTATTTTATGAAGGTTTTGAAATGTGATTGAGGTCTATAATTATTAAAGAGATTATTGCAAGTCATTTTAAGTGCAGTAACCAGAAAGTGCTTACATTGTGAAATGAGATAAATAGCTACAAATATTTTTTACCGTTGAGATAAAATGTTTAGTGCTAGCTTTAACAGAACTGCGCTTTATTTTTTATGTAATATTTTCATTCAACTGTTGGTTCTATGTTTTGTAATATTATAATATAATGCTGATGTCATTGATATGATCTTTAGATTTTTATATATTATCCCTATATTTTCTACTATAATGAATTTATATTGTAAATTTTAGTGATCAAAATTTTATTCAAAAATATAAGAATATATATACAACTAATAGTTGTAGTTATTGAAAAAATAGTGTTAAATTATGTAAAAAAAGTTCCGGGTCGACCCGAAATCCGATCCGAAAATCCGAACTGTGGCGGGTCATGGAACTGATCTGGGTTGACCTCGATCAGATCTGATTTTTAATCCGATCCGGATATATTGGAATCGAATCTGGATCTGATCCGTTGACAGGCCTACTTCAAAGATATCCAATGGAAGCAAAATGAGGGACAAATAAACTATAAATGTTGCTATTAATTTCACATTTTTTACACATTAAATACTTGTAAAATATTTTTTTCTTTTGTATTAGCTTGAATTAGTTTTCAATAAAGTTTCTTGAATCTGAAAGCGAAGTGCATAAACAAAATATCGAGGATAAAAACGAGAAGAATGTGTCTATTTGAATGGAATAGTTATATCATTCTGTCCTTACTCTTTATGAAATAATTATTCTCATATTTACGTTAGTAATAATAATTTTATAGAAATTTCTATTTTATATTTCGTGAAATAATTAATCCTCCTCTACCCAAAGAATAATTGTTCCTTGACGGTTACTCGTGGGCTAAAAATATTAATTCCTAAAATTAATCTTATTCACACAGAAACACAAATACACGTATGTATATATATATGTATGAAAGCATTATTATATGTGCATTATGTGTACATATATATATATATATATTTATATAAGTTATATTTATTTAATTGTTTGTGTAAATTTAAATTTAATAATAATAAATAATATAAAATTTTATTAAATTATAATCACGAGTATTTTAATTTTTTTTCTTTATAAGTAAATAAAATATTATTATTTTATTCTCTTTTGAATGATAATTTTATTATTATGAAATGATAATTTTATTCTAATTATATTTTATTTTATTAAAGTAAATATATCAAAAATGACTTAATATCAAGTTATATAACTAGTAGCTATAATATCTAACGTAGATGTTAAATAATTTTTTCTTACATTCATGTTTCTTTTTTGTGTCAGTCATAAAATATGCATGCACTCAAAAAACTATTGTTTGCTAGCTAGTGGTTACAATGCTTCTAAAAATGAAGCTATTATAAGTGATAGTAATTAAAGATTGGTGATTAAGAAATAAATTATAATATCCAAATTTTAAGTCATATCTAAACTTTAAAAAAAAAATTGGATCTATTAAAGAGTTTTTAAGTCAAAAAGACTTTGTAACTCTTGATAATTTGGTACTGTTGAATTCCATTAATTTTGATGATTATAATTATTTTAGATTTAGTAGTAATTCTCTTCTTAATATATTTTTACATACTAATCTTCACTTAGAAGATGGATACTCTCAAGTTTAAGAGAAGCGGAGCTCATCATTTGCTATTTTTACCCTTCATAGGACTTTATGCAAATATATTAGTTTTGTCAAGAGATTTAACTCGTATTTTCTAGATGTTTTTACTCTCATTATACTTGCAAATTTTAGCCTAGAATGGTACTTTATTGCATCACTTATATTGCTATAAATTCTCTCAAAGATCTCATATTTTTCAGGCCTACAAAGTGCAATCAATGGATTTCACCTAATCGACCAGTTGGCTCTTCTGGGATTGAACCGACCCACTTAGTCAGCCCAAAACTTTACTTGACTATTGGTTATCATTATTTTGGCTGATTTAAAATATATTATTTGATATATTTCATATCTTTGTGATGTGCAATATTTCATTTTTAATGAAATATCTGCAAAATTTTCTTATTTCTTTATCTTTTTTCTCTTTTTATGAAAGTTAAAATTGAGTTGACTATCGCTTACCATTATTCTTTGGCTCAAAACTTTTATACTATGTGCTGAGATAAAGTATTTTTAATATATTTTAATGAAAAAATAATCCTAATTTTTTTTAATGAATAAAAAACAATCATAATTAGTATTCCTTCATTTATCTTGATGCTAACAAAGTCCAATTAATTAGTTTTCTATTTTTTCTTACACCTAATCTCTATATTTTTGTTACTATATTTTCTGCAGCATGCTTTAAAAAAATCTGGAGCTTCTTCATAATTTCCTAAGCCCAAAAAATAACCAAAATATCCTTAACTTGCTTTCTTTTCATTAGTCTTTATGTAAGATATCAACACTTCACATTCTCACATTGATTTATTTGAATTAAGAACATTTTTCATTCAGTCATAACTCATTTTTCTGGTATTCAAAACTGAAGAACTGCATTCCATACACTTGAATTTTTTTTTTCATAAACTATTTTCAAGCTCTTCTCTTAAGTTTTAAGTATTATTTTCACTTTTTTTAGCTAAAATTTGTATTTTTTTTAAAAGAAGTGATCATTTTAAAAAGTTCATATCTAGCAATCAAGGAAAACCTAAAGATTCACTCTTTCTGGCTGCTTACACATAATTTCAGATTTACTATTTCTGTTTTCAGCAACTTTCATTTACAGAAATCAGTATGTTTTGGTTTAGTAGAAGTCATTTGAGATTTTCTTGAGATTTGTTTGCTTGTATTTGAAAATCTTCTTGTTTGAGCATTCTAGGTCTTTGTAAATGGGTTTTTCTTTTAGAGATCTAACTTTTTTTTTATTTTTAAATGAGTACTTAGTAACTAGTTTTTAGATTTCTCACGTCTTTTCTTTTGGCAAATTTCTACATGTATAGAGTTCATTTTATAATTTTTTACTTATTCATAAGCTGTAATGTTAGTTAGCTAGATTATTAATTCTCTTAATTCTATTGTTTCTCCCTTAATCAAGGTGTTTAGTTTTTCCCATTAAGTAGAAAGGTAGGAGGATTAGAATTTTTCTCATATAAAAACTTATTATAAGGCTTGGTCGGCTTTGGCTCCTAGAAAAAGCTGGTAGAATTGTAATCGAGTTTGTTTGGATGTGGTTCCTATTGAAAAACAAGTATGCTAGTGGATTAAAATCTTACTTGCATGAGAACTGTGTGGAGTGGACTAAGCAAGGAATCAAACAACTAGAAATTACTTGTATATTTTTTTCTTCTCACTTGCACACTAAAATTTGGCTAATATATAAATATATTAAATTTAATTTAAATTTAAAAAATAAACTAAAATTACTTTAATATAATTGATTTATATAATATCCAAATCTTATCTCTCACAGTTTTATTTTAAGTCTTTATCATGTTAACTTTGTTATTTTGGTCAATTTGCCCGAATCAATAAGTTTGATTTTTCTGGTTTTTTGCTCTGCTATAATTTATCCGATCTATTTGGTCAAATCGACCTGTCTGCTTTTTTGTGCAATATTTGATTTATTTTTATTGTAGCTTTAACTAGCTTTTTTATCTATATTGAATATTTTTTTTTGGACTTAATTTTTTTGCTGTTAGTTTTATAAGTATAATATAATAAGTGATGCAAGTAAAATTGTTAAATAGTAATATTAAAGATGATGATTATGTTAATACTTTTATTTTTGGTGTGTTATAAACATAATTTAATTAGATTATATCTAGTATTTGAGGTACCTAATGTGTATGTTATTTAATTATTATTATTCACATATACAAAAGCATAATGTCACACATATTATATGCCACAAAATTGGAGGTTAATTGAAGTGAAGAAATGCTTAAAGCTTTAAAAAATAAAAAAAATGCTTTAAGATTATATTTTATTATTTTATTGGCTTGTTATTAGAGTCTTTTCTTAGTGAGTCGTGAACTGACACCTTTATGGCATGTACATTAAAAGGTATTAAGACGAAGCGTGAGGCAGATGACTTGTAGAATATATTAATCTTGAGGCCTCATTTGATTCGAGGTAAAATTTTTACCCAACATAAATTTCAACTATAAAAATTAACTTTATTTCACATCTAATATAAATATAAATATTAGAATTTAAAGTATTTCACATTTTGTACACTTTCTAATATTAAAATAAAATTTTCTTTCATTAAATTTAAAAAATAAAATATTTTTTTTTCTAGTTTAAAAAAAGCTCGAACCAAACGAGGCCTAAGTGTTACTGTTCTAGAAATTAGATTATATTAAAAATTTAACTCTCAAGAATGTTTAGTGCGATGACGCCCACAGTTACATTTGATTCGGCAACAACCCCAACGTTTATCTCTGCCACTGTGACGGGACAAGGTTAAAATTAGATTATATCTCCATTTGCCGACGTTGTGAGAATCGAACAAGGTCGCCCCGATCTGAATGTTACAAGTGTGAGTTTTGATTTATCCGATTTGATTCAATGCTAAAATCGAATTGTATAGGAGTAAGAATTAAATCATAATGAATAAATTTATTTTCATGATGTTTTCTGCTTTATGATAATAAGATTAATAAAATAAATTGTTTCATTACTTTAGACATTTGTCATTATTTTTTCATAGATATTTATTCTTTATAATATGATTTACCTTATTAATGATTAGTTTAATAAGTCCAACTACGAATCGAGCAGTAAGCCAGTTCTAAACTCGGTCCCATTTTAACATTGCTGGCTACAACACGTCTGATCTAAAAATATTTTATAGATTCTTTGTAATCTTGGTCAGTGGAGGTATTTTCGAAGTATTTGAATCGTATTCACCGTAGCATTAGCTCATTCTTTTGTTAGAGAACAAAACTTCAACACAATAATTAAAAGCTCAACTCTTTTTTCTTTAAACACTTTTTTATTAAAACTTAAAACTTAAAAGAGAGTTCAACTCTTTTTTGAATAACTTGAATTAAGCACCATTTGATTTTTCCAAATTAAAAGTTTTATTTTAATTTTTAAAAAATAAAATATTATTTTTATATTTTATTTTATATAAATTTTAATATTAAATAATGACTTTTATACGCGTGCGTGCGGGGATCGATCGGAAGGAGAAAGAGAGGAGCATGGGTAAAATGATAATTTTAAAAAAATTTAATAATAAATAAAATAAAAGAAAATCTATTTAATAATTTATTAAAATTCAGGAATCTCGATATTATAATTTTTAAAAAATAGATTTGAGTATTATTAAGTATTAAATATAAGGACCTGAGTGTAATTGGTTTTTTTTTATCCAAACTAAATTGGACCATTTAACTGCGGAAGCCGAGGAACCCTAAGGTGGATCCCGTCATTCTCCGGGTAAGGTTACCCTGTGGATTGACGCTGGACTTGTGCACCCGAGCGTAGCTGCTGCCCGAAGTGCAACATAAAGACGTCGTCCTGTGCTTTCATCGCCTTCCTCGTGCCCTGTTTTCTCCATTCCTCTGTTTTCCTTCTCTTCAAAACCCGAACTCCATGATCAATTCCCTCGATCGAATCGTCTCCACCAACCAAGAGTAGATTCCTCAAATATGGTTCCAATCTCCGGCGGCGCAAGGACCAGAGTGGTGGCCGGGCGGAGGACCAAGGCGGAAGAGCTCAGGGAAGAGATTATGGCCGAAGCAGGGGAGGATTCGTCGAGAGCTTGCTCTGATTGTCGAACGAAGAACACCCCTCTGTGGAGAAGTGGACCGGCAGGCCCCAGGGTTCTGTTGTTCCCCTTAATCCCAATTACGCTTTCGATCGCTGTCCTGTTTTATTTGAATTGATTCGTGTTGCTCTTCTTTCAAATTTTCTCCAGTCCCTCTGCAATGCCTGCGGGATCCGGTACAGAAAGAGGAGAAAATCCGACAGTAATGGCAGAGAAGGGAGGAATCCGGCAAGCTGGAGCAGGGCGAACGGTGGCAGTTCTGCTTCCGATGCGGCGGCGCTGAACGCGGAGGAGATGAAGAGAAGGCAGAGGGAGAAGCAGGAGAAGTTGCTGCTTGTGCTTCTTGAGCACCGGAAACAGGACAAACTCCGCCGGCGGCGAGGCTGGTCCCGACCGAGCTCCGCCGGAGGTGCGGATAGCAAAGAGGTGATGGAGGCGGCGTTGCTACTGCTGTCACTGTCCTCTGACATGTCTGTCCAATGTTAGATTGCCACGTGCCCACGATCGTGCGATCTGTTGTAGTTTTTGTCTTTAGTGATTAGGGAAATTGGGAAAGCAAAATTTGAAAAAATATTATCTGAAAAAAAACAGAAAATTTGGATTTTTTTAATGAAATTTTGTGTTTTTTTTTTTTGAAATTTTTGAACCAATATTTACCTATAACTATACACAAAACTTATCATACATTTATTATAAAATAAAAATCAATTAAAATATCTAGAATCTTTAACCATTTAAAATTCATTAAGATAAACTATAAATCAAAAGCTTTATCCTTAATTGAAAATTACAAAAATAAATATTTAGATTTTTTAAAAGAATTATTATGTGAAAATTTATTATTATATTTTAATAGTAGTCCAAAATTCTGTGAAGTAGAAACCCTAAAACAACTACAAAGTTTCCTTAGTATATTAAACTATGAAAAAAAATACTTACTCATTCTAAAAATTTACAAGAAAAACTTAATGAAATTAATAGACAATATGAAAGAGACAAAGCAAAAATAATTTCTCGATGGGAAATTGATAAAATTAAAATATAATTAAATGAATTAAAAAAAAGAAAAATCAAATATTTAAAAACACTAATTAATAAAATATCTAAAATAATTATTCTAAAATCAGAAGATAAATTAATACTCTATACAGATGCCAGTAATCTTTGTTGAGCTGACGTATTAATCACTTCAATAAAAGAAATAAAATTTTGAGTTTTTTTTTTTTTTTTTTGGGTTTTTGAATGTTCTGAATGATTACAAATGAGCATATGATAAGCTTAGTATTTTACATATTTTGTGCTCATATAATTTTAGACGTATCACATATAAACTATACTTAGATTATACATTACCAATATTTTAAATTTAATATTAGATAAGCTCACGGGATTTTGGGCTGAGGTCATTAAAAACTCGGCCAAACTTATGATTAAATTTTTAGTTATGTATAGTAAAAAAAATTAATAGTTAATTTCAAAAAAAAATTAATAGTTAATTTCAAAAAAAAATTAATAGTTTGATGTTTAAGTTACATAATTTAGAGAAATTATTTCATAGTAATAAAGTATGTAAATTATTTTAATATTAAATTTAAAATTTATTTAAAGTACATAAAGAGTTACATGTGATATATTAAAAAGTTAAATAAAATAAATAAATTAAATTAAGTTCTTGAATTATATATATTATATAAATAACTAGTTAACTGAATCAAACTATATATATTATATAAATAACTAGTTAACTGAATCAAACTATTTATATTATATAAATATTATCATTAATAATTTATAATGTTTGAATCATTTAAATTTTTTATTAGTTTCTATTTATGTATTCTAAAAAATTATTTAATATTAATTTTTATAATAGATAATAAATAAAAATAACATAAAATATTTAAATTTGAAAAAAGAGTTATTAATTAGCACCCAAATGAAGCCCATCATCCGGTTTGGGCTGGGCCGGGCTTATAAAAAAAAAAAACTTTTAAATTTTATTTATGTTTTTTAATTTTTTCATGAAATTAGAACTTTAAAGTTCTGGATTTTATACTCTTAAAATTCCCCTAAGATATTTCAATAAAAAGAGAAAAAAATGGCGGATCGTTGGTGAGTTAAGTTTTTATGTTTCTTTTAATAAAATAAAATTATCATATTTCATAGAAATACAACTGTCATTTTAAGAGGAATAAAATTTTTTTTTTTTGTTTACTTAGATGAAATAAAATATCAAATAGAAAGTAAATAGAAAAAAAATACTAAAATACCTATAAATATAATTTAATAAAATTTTATATTATTCATTACTATTAAATTTTATTTTATACAAATAATTAGATAAATATAACTCATATAATTATATATATTTACGTAATATATATAAAAATATATACATGTTAATATTTGTGTGAATAAGAATAATTTTAAAATAATATTTTTAGCATATAAGAAATAGTCAAGAAATAAATTTTCATTAAATGCAAAATAAAAATTCTTGTAGAATAATTATTTCACCAAAATAAATATAAAAATAACTATTTTATAGGGAATAACGGTAAAATGAAATAAATATTCTACCAAAATAAACACATTCTTAATTTCTACTAGTTAAAATTAGCTGGTTGGTAATGCTAATTTATTATTAAAAGATCCCATAAAAAAAATTGATTGTATTTTAATTAATAGCAAACAATGAAATAAAAGACTTACATTACTATTAGTTGAATTAAACGTAGGTTTTTAGGTTCACAATAAATATACGTGTTTTCAACCTAAACGACATTTTAATCAAAGTCATCCACGTGAGAGCATGATCAACTTTGCACGACTATAGGAATTCGTAAACTTTGTCGGATCAATGCCAAGCAAAGTTATGAACCCTAGTTTTGTCTTAAGCTATTTGAATTAGCTAGTAGTATAACGTGCGTCATATTTGTAGTGTGATGCTCGTAGTAGAAGAGAACGAGAAGTGATCGTTAAGTGGTGTTACAAGAAAAGAAAATCACTAGAGCAAAATGTGATTTCTGGCAGGCTTGTTGGCCAATAAATAGTAGTAAGAGAAGTATAAAATGAATCATCCTGTATCAAAAAAGAAGAGGAGATTCTAAGCTGTAAAATTATATAACGTAATTCCGAATGGTAGACGCATCTTTTGAGAAAAAATTACAAGGGTGACGATGAGAAACTCCATAATTAAGCGTATTTGAGATGGGATAGCACTAGGATGAGTGATCTCTCGAAAAATATTCAAATAACATAGTCCCTTAAAGTCAAAATGGACAATACTTCCATTAATTAGAATTTATTTTCTTAATTTTTCTTCTTGTTTAATAGGAGAGTGAATTTGTTTTCTTAATTAATGTTATCAAATGATATAAATTATTTACATGCATCAAATTTAAATTCTAAGCACTATATAATGTGACGTATATAATAAGAGGACGGAGAGTGATCGTTAAGTAATGTTACAAGAAAAAAAAATCACTAGAGCAAAATGTGACTTTTGACAGATTTTTTAGTCAATAAATAGTAGTGTGAAAGGTACAGTAATAAATCATCTCACATCGAAAAAGGAAGGAGATTCTAAGCTGTAAAATTATATAATATGATTTCGAATAGTAGAGACGTCGTTTGAGAAAAAATTATAATATTAACGATAAAAAACTTCATAATTAAACGTGTTCGAAATGAAATGGTATTAGAATGGGTAACCTCCTGAAAAGTATTCAAATTACAGTTTTCTAACTCAAAATAAACAACACTTCTATTAACTAGAATTTATTTTTTTTAATTTTTCTTCTTCTTTTGCCGGAGTTAATTTGTTTTCTTAATTAATGTTATCAAACAATATAAATTATTTACATGCATCAAATTTAAAATCTAAACTTTATATAATGTGACGTACATACTATTTATTGTTCACGCATAATAAGTTTGTTAATTAATTAAAGTTTACCATCTAATAAGTTATTTTTTATTTCTTAGATATAATATTTAAAATTTGAGTGTTAAAATGTAAATATATCAATTTATTATAATAATAGGTAGATGCTCCAATTTTTTTTGGCATTACGCCCAGATCTCTGAGTTTAACGCTTAATATTACACAGGTCCATATTTTTTTAATTATAACATCGAGGTCCCTGAGTTTTACTAAATTATCAAATGAGTCTTTTTTTATTTTTTTTATAATTAAATTTTTTTAAAATTATCGTTTTACCCTTATCATTTTCTCTCTTCTCTAGATCCAGCGCACGCATGCACGCGGGCTACGCAGCCGTGGCGGTCCGGCTGCC
>JAEMOT010003440.1:469873-527239 GCA_019297695.1 Apostasia ramifera
AAAATAAAGTTGATATTTTTATTTTAAATTATTAAATATGTAAAGTAAAATAATATGTTTTATATTTGAATTTGTGTAGAATGATTTAAAAAATTTATTTATTATTATTATTATTTTTTTTAAATTAATACTATTTTAATTGGTCCTATTTTGGTGCTTGCGCCAAACAGAAAAACTTCAACATCACACCTCTACCACTCAAAAGCTCCATAGAAGACCAACAATCCAACTCCAATGTGCAGGGCGAAGAAGAAGAAGAAGTTGGAGAGCTCCACCCTGTACTTTCTCACGAGCAAATCTGGACGAAGGACCCTCTCCTTCGTCTCGTTCACCGCCGGGCGGACCTCATGAGCAATAGAAGCCAAGCTGTTCTCGTGCACAAGAGCTCCCTCCATTCCTTCGTGCCGGAAAACCTCCCTGAAACGCCCACTCTGCAGATCAAAGAACCCCAACCCCGTCGGAATCCTCACCAGCATGAACCTCGCCTCGTACAACGCCATCGGCGCCGCCCATCCCGGCGCGCCGCCCCCTCCCCGGCGAATCGCTTCGATCACAGGCAGCTTGTACCTGAAAGAGCGGTCGTACTTTTTCGTTTAAAACTGAACAACTTTTTATTTACGGATAATTAAGTATATAATATTCTATATTATCATAATTATATATATTATATTTATTTTTAAAAAATTATATTGCATTTTTAAAAAAAATGTATGAGATATAAAAAAAGTGTGTGGAGTGTAATTTTTAGGTGTGTCACGTGTAATTTTTAAAAAGAAATATTTGATATGTAAATATGGTGATATAAAGTGTTATGTATGTAAATATCCTTTTTATTTATAAGTCTTATCAATTATTTTAGGGGTAATTTTATTTAAATCTATGAGGTATGCTTATTTGGAATAAAAGTCCACAAATCTCAAAATATATATCATTTCAGTTCACAAAAAAATACTATAGAGGACATCGTGGTCTTTCAGTGACAGAATTATTATATATTGTAAAAATGACAAAAATATTTTTTCTTAATATATTAATTTTTAAAATATGCCATTCATCATGACCGCGTGCAGACAAACGGCCTTGAGTACTGGCTACCTGCAGTGCGTTGCCTCCAGCATCCGAGCATAGGCGGCTGACAGCGTACGACTGCGAAATATTAAACTTGGCTGGTACTACCTATAAATATTTGACTTAGAGAACGTCGCCCATAAAAAAGGCTTCTTGCAATACCTGCTTTGCCAGACATACTCTCGAGTTCGATCCCGCTTGACTCGAAACCAGATGAAAATCCATCCGTTGACGTTCGACTTCTCGGTGAAGGTGAGGTGCCCTTCGAGCTCGCCCAGCAAGTAGTCTTCTCCGCCGACGGGGAAGCCGATGAAGCTCGCCCTCTCCTGCCGGAGATCGATCGAGAGTATCTTTCCGAGCTTGTTGATTCCCCAGTACATGACGCCGGCCACCGTCACCACCGTCGCCGGCAAGGGCCCGATGCCGTTGACGCTGCAGAGTTGCTTCCAAGAGCCGCCGGAGCCAAGTGTGTGCAGCTCCACGTTATATATCTCTTCGCGAAAACTAATTAATTAATAACAGAATGCATCATCATTACATGCCCAAAATTTTAATTTTAATTTTTTATAATAATTGCTGGCTAAGGATTCAAATTAATTTTTAAAAAATTATAATTTAGTGTGCGAGAAGTTATTGGATTCGGATGGCGCACCGTTCGGAACCCAATCAGAAGGAGTCACGTGTGCCATACACCTGGGTCTGGGCACACGTGGCGCCCTCTGATTGGGCGTCCGGACGGTGCGCCATCCGCACACAATAATTTTTTAGTGTGCAGAGAGTTTTCAACACATGTTGTAAATTGTGAACTATAGGTACACTACACTTGACGATTTCTATAAATTATAAATAGTAAATGACTATCAATATATAGGTAAAGTGAATTGTTCACGAATTACGTAAGTCGTGCATAATTAATAACTTATATAAATGGTATAAAATTTATGACTTATATGTAGAAGTGTGTAGTTTGTGATTTATATTCTGTATATATATCATGTATATTTAATATTTTTTTTAAAATATAGCTATTTAGTAGGTATTAAATCATGATATTTTGAAATTATACTTAAATTCAAGACAAATATATGTAGTTATAAAAAAATTAAGAGATTTTAAAATTTGTGGAGAAAGTAAATACATATATTGAGAATAATTGGGGAACGAAGAAGAAAAAATGTTTTTAAAAAATCAGCATTTTTTATAGAATATTTTTTAAGTTTCAATCAAAACTTTAAATTTTGATAAAAATTCTCACATTTTTAAGATAAATTTACAAAATTTAAATTTTTTTTATTAAAACTTAACTTTATGATAAGTATCTAAATATATATACAAAAGTTGTTGAAATTGATATTTTTGAAAAAGTTGAAACTATCAAATTGATGTTTGTAACTTAAATCTAAACTGGAAATTGACTTTCAAAACCTTGCTCGAGTTATAAATGAACTAAATGGTAGCGTGTTTAAGTTTATTAAAGTCGAACTCAAACTTGTTCAAGTTTCTTTCGTGAATATAGAGATATGTTTGGAATTAGTTTATTTGATTTGTGAATGAACTCATAAATATATTTGAGAACTTGATTATTAATATGTCATGCACATTTGAATTCATGAATATAAAATCTATGAACAAGTTGTTATGCGGAGCATTAATGTGTTCACAAACAGGCTCATCAACATACTAATCCACGAATTTTTTTTAAAAAAATTAGTAAATAAGATATACTAAAATCTTTTAATGCGCCATTAATTGAGCTTAAAAGAGTAATATATCAAAACTTATAATCGAGCATATTCATAAACTTCATATAAATAGTTCAAGAATATTATAATATATTTAGACTGTTCAGTTAACAATCAATTTTTTAAAATTATATTGAAGCTTATCCGTTATTATTGAACTAATCGAATATAAACATGCACTTACTAAAACGAACAATAAGTCACATTTATAAGTAGGAGCTGTTTTGAGTTGATTTTGAGCGAAGCAACGACGACTTGAAATTAAATTTTTAATTTTGTTAAACAATATATTTATAAGTGGGGATTTACATACAGAACATTGAATTCATCACAAATAATGCATTTCATCATCGTTTAGTAAATATTACGCATAACACACTCTGCTTATTATTATAATATAAATGAAAAACCCATAAGCAACATAAGCAGAGTATGATATACGTAATATTTACTAAATAATGGTGAAATATGTAATTTATGATGAATTCAATATTCTGTATGTAAATCTTCTTATAAGTAATAGAACATAATTTTATAAATTTAGTTTTAAATGCTATCTGCATTTCTAATGACATCTTTTTTTATATAAATTATTAAAATGTATTTATACACACAATTTTTTAATTATAATTTTAAAAAATTTTAAATAAAGAAAAAGTTAATCATTTTTTTTAAAAATTAAATAAAAAAACCTACCAGGCTTTGTAGATTCGCACAATTTTGTATTTCTTGGAGTCCGGTTCGTATCCGATGCCGCAAATACTCGGGGAATCCCCTAACGGAGTACCGGGAGAAGGATTCGGGAACCGGGGGCGCTCGCCGGTGATCGGATTAACGACGAGGGCGCCGCCGTCCCTGTCGTAGAAGGAGAGCAGCCCCTTGGAGGACGCCGTCAAATGGTACTCTTGACCCCGTGGCAGTCGCAGGATCCGGGACGACGACGTCACTTCGCCGGTGGCGGCGGCGGCGTGCGGCGAAAAGCTGATGAGCATCCCTCTTCCTCTGCTTCCGTCGGTGTTTCTCAGGAAGACGATGACGCGAGGGAGGTAGTCGGATCCGGCGGCCGATCGCCGGTGATGCTCCTCGATGAAGCAGGGGTCGCGAATGAAGGATCTCCAGAAGCGGCAGAGGGATGTCATCCTGCCGACATCCATCACCGGAAATCTTACCAGTATTTCGAAC
Source organism: Apostasia ramifera (assembly GCA_019297695.1). Taxonomy (NCBI): domain Eukaryota; kingdom Viridiplantae; phylum Streptophyta; class Magnoliopsida; order Asparagales; family Orchidaceae; genus Apostasia; species Apostasia ramifera. Next base: position 473,866 of record JAEMOT010003440.1, read on the forward strand.
AATACGTCCGGCGGGATTTCCCTGTGATCGGCGTCCGCCGGAGCGGCATGCCGCCGCCTCATAAATCTCACCACGGCCATACTCCTAGGGTTTCTCTGACACGTCTTTTTCAAAATGATTTTTCGTAATATTTTATTTATGGAGAGAAAAAGTCGTTTATGAAAAATTATTTTTCTTATAAAAAAGAAATCTCTTTGATTCAGTCAAAATTAATTTTTATTAATTTTGACTAAAAAATAAATATTATCTAATTTTGCAGATCGGGTACGCATTCGCGTAAATAAAATTTGATCTAACCTACCTACCAATATAAAAATGATTGGGCAAATTACATTCAGATCCCTGAGTTTAACGCTTAATATCGTATGAATTCATGTTTTTTTAAATTATAACATCCGAAGTCTTGAATTTTAATAAATTATCAAATTATTTTTTTTTAATTTTTTTATTATTAAATTTTTTTAAATTAATGTTTTATCTCTGCCCCTCACTTTTTCTGATCCGGTGCACAATCGCAGGCCGCGGCCGCGGCCTTTGGCAAGTTATGCGGCTCCCGGCAGATAGGCCGCGCGGCCAACGCGTGTGCGCGGGATCGAAAGGAGAGAGATTCCGCCTCTCTCTCTGTCCTCCCCTCCCGATTCGGTGCACGCGTGCGGGCCGAGCGACCGCCGGACTGCCTGCGTGACTTGGCTCAGGCGGACAGGCCGGGCAGCCAACGCGTGTGCGCGAGATTGAAAGAAGAGAAAGATTTCGTCTCTCTCTCTCCTCCTGATCCGACAAACGCGCGCGGGCCGAGCGGCCCCAGACTGCCTACGGCCGCGCGCCTGTGCAGGATCGGGAGGAGAGAAGAGCAGGAGTAAAACGGTAATTTTAAAAAATTTAATAAAAAAATAACTTATTTGATAATTTATTAAAATTAAGAGACCCGATATTATATTTTAAAAAACGTAGATCAGCGCGATATTAAGCGTTAAACTCAAGGACCTAGCCTAATTTGCCCAAAATTATTTTTACATAGTTGGTGGTTTTGTCTTTAATTAAGCTTAGTGTTATTAAAATATGAGAATTAAATGACATAAATGATAACCCAAATTTATTATATTATGAACTAAATTTTCTGATTCCTCGAACAATTTAAAATCATTTATTTTGAATACAAGGATGATCAAAGGCGCACATCAAATCTCCTTCAAAGTTTAAACTACCAAGCCCAAAGTTATCAAAAAAAAAAAAAAAAACCAAAAAACCAAGCCCAAACCAGACCGGACTTGCGGTCCAATAAAACCCGGTTCAACTAAGCCCCCGGAGCGGCGTCCTTGATCCGGCTCTGCAGATACCCGCCGTACTCGCGGGCGTAGTCCTTCACCTGACTCGCCGTGTCGGCGATCCGATGCCGCGCGTAGTTGACCTGTTCGGAGCCAACCGGATGCCGGCCAGTGAAGTACCTGTACAGCCACGTCGCCGCCGCCACCGTAGCCACGGCGGCGCAGACCGCCGTTGCGGCCACAGTCAGCAGCAGGAACCCCACCACGGCCGCCGGAACCCACACCGGGCTCGTGAGCAGCAGCAGCGGCGCCAGGACGATGAGCCCTAGAGTCGCTCCGGTCACCGTCACCCCTGTCAGGAGGAGGAGGATCGCGCCGGAGATGGCCAGGGTGAGGAAACCGATGACTTGGCTCGAGGTCGGGGAATGATCCTGGATCCGCTGAGCGAGCGTCCGCACGCCGCCGGAGCGGAAGTCCACCGGCGGCCGCGGCCGCGGCCCTGCCTGACGATCCGCCATTGCTGGTTTGATTTCTCGGCGAACTTGAGATTGGATCGCGGGATCAAATATGGGAGAATTGGGCGACACGTGTGGGATTAGGCTGTTTTAATGGTCATGCAGGTTTACACGTGTGATGAGAGGGAAGGGGAGAGAGCGACAAGCAGTCGAGGTCTTTTTTTAAACTACTTCCGATCCTAATTTTTTTTATTCTTAAATCCTATTAATATATCTATATCTATACTGTATAAAAGCGGAACTTAAACTGGACAAAAAATCAGTTGTCGTTCCTGCCGCGTTGTCATTTCTGCCGTATTGTCGTTTCGGCCGCGTCGCTTCTTTCTTTGCCATTGCGTGTTTCAACCGCACAGTCGCCAATGCTGCGGCTCTATCTACCCTATCATGCAACATGCCGCGTGTTCTCGCCGCTTACCCTTTCGGCTCTTCTCCTAGAAAACGTGCCGACCTAGATGTCTCCGTCTCCGCCCGAACCATACCTGGTCACTTGTCCGTCTGCACGCCAATTACGCTCGTTGCTCTGTCTCGATTCCCTGTTAGATGATTCCTCTGCAATGTTATTTTTTAATATATTTTTTAAAACTAAGAGCAAATGCATTTATATCACAATAGAGGTTTACAAGCACAAGTACTCTCCCTTTCAACATCTTAAATGAACCACTATGTTGATTAATAATTTATAAATCTCCAAATAAAAAAATACAGTGAACAAGCGAACGTACCACTCTTCTACCTTCTCAACAAATATGGGAGATTGTAATGCTTTTGAAGGACTTAAAAGCACACTCTTAATTGCATAAGACGATCTTCTAAATTAAAAGTTATCTTCCGAAGATCGAATCAATTTTGATTGAGCTTCTTTCAACGCATATATTATCCTTGTTCAGTTTTTTGACTAGATGAACGATGAGTTTTGCTGCTAAATATTCATTTTAAGTAAATTACTTTATTAGCAATGCTGGGACTTTAAATACTCTTTAACTTACGTATTCTCTCTCTACATTTAGTGTAATGCAAAAATTTTATTTTAAAAGAACTCTAGAGGTGAAAATTATACTCTTTGTAGATCTTTGATCGATAAAATCTCTAATAGTCGACCCACTTCAAATGACTGTTTTTTTTACAAATATTTAATATAATAAAGATTATTAAATTATAACTTTGATATTTAAATATTATGGTGATATTTATTTGTTATTCTAATTTATGTTAGATTAATGCATAATTATTATTATTTTATAATGTAAAATGAATTATTGTGTATATAATTATTCGAATTTAAAAATATAACCGTAATTTTTTATTATTTATTTTGAAATTCTGGTAGAACTTGAAATAAATAGGGCTATGGTCCCTATGGACCGCATAACGATTCGACGTACGCAGGGCAACGGGACGGAGTTTGATGAGCCGGCGGGACTCTCCGGGAGAGGCATGAGCAGCGGATGGCGTAGGGGCCCCGACGGCGGATCCGCCAGCTGCTGCTGCTTTTCTGTATTAGGGATTGGTGGCTCCTCGACGCTCTCCGCCGATTGTTCTTCCGCGGATCCGTGTGCGTAAAGAAACGACGAGAAGAGACGAAGATCAGGATGCTGTCCAGCGGGTAGATCTAAGAAGAGGATGAGGAGGGGGATAAGGTCGACTTCCATCTCACAGGCCATGCCGACATTCGCTTGCTCGAGGGTACCGCTATGGCGGTTGATTCCCAGAAAGAGGTTCATCTTCTCTCTGTATCATTCAAGTTTTGATCCTCGATCCACCGCTGGATAATGTGGATGCTTCTGAACTTATGAATCTGATTAGTACAGAAATTCATGAGTGTTGTGACAATATCTCTACATTCATCGTATTTTAGTTTTATCGGGGATGCTTGTTGATCCATAATTCAAGCAATTTTCTAGTTCTCTTAATTAGATCTTAATTTCATAGTCTCTACATTTTCCTTCATTCTCTAAAAAATTCCAGAGCCTGACTTTTCGTTGTTTTCTTTTGTAATTCCTTTCTACGGCATATTTCTACTTGTACTAAAATGACTCTGTTCCACTAAACCTTTTTCGGTAGTTTAAAATTTGTTATATAGAGGGATTTTTCTGCTTGTTTGATTCATCATCTTTTGGCTAAATTTACAGATTGTTTGACTGGCTGAATCTCATAAGGAACTCATGAGGATCTGCGTCTTTTTCTTTCTTTTTTTTGCTCCTCACCGTCTATTGAGATCTGTTTTTCATTTTGTTTTTTGGCTAGCAACTTCTAAAATAGTTTCCTTCTAAAATTGTTTAGGGCACACGTGTAACTGAGTTCTTTACTGAATACGGTGAAGCGAGCCAAGAGATAAGGTTGTCGGAAAGGGAAGCTATCGCCTAGCTGCAGCTGCAATGGACGTTCACACTGGAAGGTTGCAATCGAGAAGATCATTTGATACAACTCGACATCTGAGAGAGATCAAGCTTCTTGGGCCGTTTCGGCATTCTATTATTGTAGAAATTACGCACATAATGCTGCCTCCATCTTGGAGGGAATTTAAAGATCTTTATGTTGTCTCTGAGGTAATGGAATCTGATCTTCTTCAAGTCATAAAGGTTAATGATGACCTGACTTCAGAATATCGTCAGTTGCTTCTATATCAACTTTTTCAAGCTCTGAAGTATATCCATTCAGGTTAATATCATTTGTTAATTGATTGATGCCATGTACGATTCTTACTACTTGGTTCATTTACCATCCTTGCTTTCTTTGCTTCGTAGGTTATGTTCATTCTTTGTTGTTTCCTTGCAAATGTTTGTTATTGTGATTTGAAACCGAAAAACATCCTTGCCAATGCAGAATGCATGTTAAAAATCTGTGACTTTGGTCTTGCTCTAGTGTCTTTCGGTGATGCTCCATCAACTATATTTTAGACTGAGTTATGATACCTATACGTGAACATCCATTATTCTACTTGCTACTGTTGTATACCTAGTTTTTAATGTCTTAGAAGAGAGACATGGAGGTAAAGTGGGATGTTTTTATTCTTTTCTTTTTTGGATACGAGGGATGATTTTTACTCTTGAAAATCGTGTTCCTTTTCCCCATCACTCAAGATTATGTGGCAACAAGGTGTCGTGCTCCTAAACTATGCGGCTCCTTTTTTTTCGAAATAAGATGATTCGCCATTATACATACATACATACATACATACATATATATATATATATATGTGTGTGTGTGTGTGTGTGTGTGTGTGTGTGTGTGTAAATATATGATGTGCATTTTTGTGTGTACATAGATATATGTGTATAATATATCTATATGTATGCATATATACATCTTTGTATGTGTATGTTTGTGTGCATGGTATTTGTAAGCTTGCTAACACTAGTATGATGTACTTATATATTGAGTTTATGATCTTTATCTACTTCACAAAGCTCAATCCTCTTATTGGATTTTCCTTGTTTTGAGTAATGCTCAGGTTCTAATAATTCATATTTTTTTATGATATTTGATGCATACTAGCTACTTATATTCAGTATAGTTTGAGAAATAAGTGCATTGATCTAATGGTGCACGATTGGTTTAGCTTGCTAATCATTACCTTAAAAAAGCTAGGAGTAGTAAAGCGAATCAGCTATTATGGAGTTCAATTTTATATCACCAGCATTTTCTCCTGTTGTTTTTTTTTGCAAAAAATATACATACTCTAATGTTTATCTTTTGTTTTCATTTATAAAAATCATTTAATATCATACATTTAAAGTATTTAATATGACCCTAATATTTTTAGGAAAACAAACAACCAATTACTTTCTTTTTCTGTCCTTGAGAAGTCTTATTAGTTCCCGTCTGTTTGAATGAACGCTCATGATTAATATACTCTGCAGCAACTTAACATTATTCTTACAGTTAATTGTTCCTACAGATAGTTTGTATCTAATTTGTTAAACCTTCTTTTGTGCAGTATATGCTATATTGGTATTTGGAATATTGGATGCAATTTTTTCAGAGATACTATTAAGAAACCCACTGTTTCCTATTAAAAAATGTACTTCATCAATTGGTTCTCATCACTGATCTACTTTTTACTACTCCTGAAACCCTTGCGAAGGTTGGTCCTACATTTATGTTGACAAGTAGCTTTTTTTGACGATATTATATTTTCTATTATACTTGTGACTGCTCTTGCAGTTCTCTTGTTATTTACATATGTGAATGCTCTTAAAAGTCATGACAGTTATACATAACTTTCAACATGCGTCCGTCAGATGGCAGCCCTTCCATATGGTTTTGAAGGGTTTTGATTAAATATTCCAAGGTCATCAATGACAAAAATACATGTTTAATGTCTTTGGATTTTTGTTGTATGTCTAATCCTTAGTTTGTAAAGTTATCTCATTTCATCATCACTAGGTGATGTACATGTTGTCATGTGCCTTGGTTGGCTGTAGGTTTTGCACTATATTATTGCATATACTTTTCCAGGTACATACTTGGAAAAGCACTATAATATGCTTAGAGGCCATGATATGCTTTTAATGGGTCATGGACTATACTTCTCTTTATTGTAAAAAATACTATTTTTTCCTCTATTAAAGATTAGGGTTTGGGGTGAGTCAACTTTGATAATTGAAGCTCTTGCTTTTTGGTCGAGTCAATCAAAAACTTATCCCTTTTGGAGTTGATTCAGTTGGGCTACAACAATATATGTACTAATAATATTACAAGAAACTATGTATTGAGTTTATGTGCATTACATATTTGTTTTTTAATCTCTAATATACACTCTTTATAATGCATGTCTAACCATGAAGTAGTTTATCTTTATAAATACAAAAGTTGTATCAATTGATTTTGAGTTAAATTTTCCTTTTTGAGCAAGATACTTCTAGTCGTATGTGATATTTCAATTGATAATAATTCAAGCAATAATTAAGTTTTGAGTTTTGAACAAAATTGCGTGAAACCTATTATTGATAATGGTAAGCAAAAACTAATAGTGACATTTATTGCATACACGGTAGAAATATGTATTTTTTTAAAAAAAATTCTATTTGGTTGTTCACACTCTAGTGTGATTTGCTTTTAACTTATGCAAATTTGAAATGACATGACTAAAAGATATCTAAATAGCATGGGGAAAAACCTTTAGTCCCTTTTTTGTAGACGTTCTATGATACAGATCCTTTGGTTTTTCATTTACTTGGACTATTACTTGCTTTTGATCCTAAGGATCGCCCTACTACTGAAGAGATAAGTTCTAAAGCTTATGGTTTATGAGCTCGAATTTATTTTGAGTTACAAGATGATGTTGAACGGTAAGCTGAGCTAGTGTTTCCAATGTACATAATCCATTTCACACTTTTTCTATTTTAGTGTCCTGCTTGGTAATTCCATGGCTTGTGGCAAATCTAGACCATGAACCTTCAATGCAACCAATCACAAAACTTGTATTTGACTCTGAAAGAACAAAGTTGTCAACCTTGATGCTTATTAGACTATTTGAACTCTTAGCCATAGTGTTTTGCACGATGATCGAATCTTAATAAAGAAAACAGATATTGGAGTACCATCCCCAAATGCTTAAAGAGTATCTTTAAAGTAGAGAGAAGACTAGCTTTATGTACCCAAGGTACATTCATCTGTTTTTGACATTTCTCAAGATAGCTAGTATTGTTTTTTTTCAAGCATGAAATTATAGCCTGTGTATACCAGTCTTTCTTGAGAGTATATTTGACCAAACTACTTTTCTGATCGGGTATACAATGTATTTCTCACTCAGTATTGTTTTCACATTGGAAAAGATTTCCTTCACTAACTAAGGGGTTTTGTAGTTTTGACTTTTAGGCCTCGTTTGTTTTGAAGTTAAAAATTAACTTGGTTTAATTTTAACCTGTAATATTACATCACACATAAAATTTAGTATTAAAAATTAACTTTATTTCACATTAGATTTTTTAGATCATTTGAAACACAATCAAATGCTGAGATTATATTGAATGTGACTCAAATTCATTTGATAATATTTTAAAAAGTTGTTTCTTCGATAATGAGACACTGTCAATATCTGATAAATGTGAATCAAATGTGAAATTATTCTCTCAACTAAAGGTGTGTTTTCAAAAGACTTGGCGTGCTAAGGTGCTTTTTGTTGTGGTAGGGCAGTTTCCTGCTCTGACGACCATGGGATTGGAGGAGCTGGATGTTGGCCAAGATGGTCTTCGAACGATGGAACAGAGCTGGAAACCATGTAATCTCTTCAAAACAGTTAATTCTTTTAACAGATTTTGACTTGTTTGGTTGTGTTTTAGTAATCTGAAAGGTTCCAAAGTAGTGTTAAAAATTAGGAGGAAATCAGTAATTCACATTGATTGTATCCAGGTCCTTGAGTTGAGATCCTGTAGCAAATAGGCCTAATATGCAACTTAGCTATAATTTCCTCCACGAGTTTGAGAGTCAGTTTTAGTTAGATCCTTCACTTATGAAATCATTTGAATTTCTCAAATTTCAATCGCTTGATAGAAAGCTAGCATCCTGTAGAAACAATGATAGGATGTACACGTAAGAGAAAGGGCGTTTGGACATTTTATTGAATGAAATTAATAGCATTTGTTAATGGGCTATAATTAAAAGAATATTAATGTCAAGTAGGTCCCTCTAGTTTGCTCTACATGCAAATGGTTCCTTGTAGTTTCAAAAATAGTCAAATTAGTTCTCTACTTTTAAATAATGAGTATATATATTCTTTAGTATCAATAAAGAGATCTAATAGATACAATATTTAATCAGTGCATCAGTTTAGTTATTACCTTCAACAGAAGTTTTGACCTAATTGCTAAATTAGCCAAATTGATCCTCTAATTAGATAAAATGTTTTATATTCGGTTCCTTTATTAATGTAGAACCTAGTTATTTACATGTTTTTTCAAACTAAAGGAAGTATCAATTTGGTTATTTGAAAATTAGAGTGGCCCAGTTGTATATAGGCCCTAAAATAAAAGGACCTCATTGCTATTAATGCAATGAAAAAATAATATTCAACTATATTCTTCCTATTTTTTATTCTGTATGAATAAACGTACGTATCCAGTACTTGCAAGAAAGCTATAGATCCATGTCACGTGGCAGCTGCAGCCCATTCCTCTCCCATGATGGTTACACCCACAATGGCTAGCAAAATGGTTTGAACTGCGAACCACGTGGGCTCAACATGGAGAGATAGACCAACCTGGCTTGGATTTTGGACCCACCACCACTGCATGACAGTGAAATACTAACTTACTTTTGTGGTTTAATGAGAGTTTACTGCACAGTGGAGAAATTTTTTTATGTAAATACAGATTTTAGACTTGGTTCAGACCACAATAGAATCATTTATAAAGATGAATATGGAGAACAATATAGAGAGAAGGAGAGTACTAATTTTTAGAATTCAGGAAAGGTATGTAGTTGATGCAGACAATTATGGGGTCCATTATGATCGAGTTTATTAGAGATACAATCAAGATGTTTTTGTACTTCCTATTTAATTAGATTGGATTTTGTCAGTTGTATTTTAGTCAATTGAGTTAGTTATTAGATCGGTTGGGTTAATTCAGTTATAGAACTCATGATTAGTCCAGCTAATTTGACTAGGTGAATTGCTTTAATTTAAAATTATAATTTTATTTTATTTTAAAATTGAAATTAGTTTAGGTTTACCATGCCAAATTAGAATTGCGGTATTGTTTATCGGATTAGAATTATACATATTTTTTTGTCATATGCAACAATAATAATAGCAATCAAGTATTTATCTAGATGAAAGAGGCTACATGAATCTTTTAGTTCCATTGCTCTCTATCAATTAGCAAATTCTCATTTAAGGGCCATTTGGTTCATTATTATCTTGACATTATGTCATGTAATTTAAATATCATAATATCTAGTGTTATTTTTTGAGTGATAATTTCATAATTTTTAGAAAATTATTCATACAAGTCATTAAATCAAATAATTATTTTCTCTAGAAAACATTGAACTAAACGCCCCTTAGCTCTAAGTGTGTAAGATCATTTCTTATAATTTATTGTCATGTCTTTTTTAGTTTTCATCTTCCTCTTTTTACATGGACAAGATTCAATAATTCAATTTTCCATACTGAAGTTTTAATTGGCCCACGATTTATATATTTAAACCATTTAAACCGACTCTCTTTGCGTTTATCTTTAGTTATGTTGCTCTAATTTTCTCGCGGATATACTTATTTTTCATTTTGCTTTTTTGTGTTTGTCCACTCATCCACCTTAGCATCCTTTTCCTGTCATTCCTTTCAAAATTTAAAATCAATTTAATTTTATGAACCAAAGAATAAATTTTATTTCTTGTTATTCCTTTCAGTGGAATAAGGGCTTGGTTTTTGTAGTTGTTGTATATGAATCAAAATAAAATTTATCCTTTAGTTTATGAAATTAAATTAATTTTAAATTTCGCAAGTAAAGATAGGCCGAGGGTAAAAATTTCCGAATCCCTAATGTTATTTTCATTGTTTCCACCAACATTTCACAGCAACAGTGCACAAAATGAATGACCTGTAGAGAGAAGAAATCTTATAGTAATTAGAGATCAAAAAAGAAAACAGCCACAATTATTTATGGGATTCATGGCAGGGCTATGTCCTCTGGAAAGACAGCAGAAGGAAATTAGTATGAAGGACAAAAGAATATAGGAGAAAGGTTTGGTTCCAAGTCAAATGTAGTTCATATAATACTTTTGAGGGATAGATAATTTCCAAAATACTCTTACAAGATAGGGATGACAAAGATGGATTAATATTCTAGATAACTCATCATAATTGACAAAATAATAAATTCTTTGATGCGGAACAATATGCAAAATACAATTCAAATTAAAGATCAGTAAATAATTCTAGCGGATGAGCATTAATTGATTCAGAAATATCTCTAATGATAATTATGTAATAACCAAGAAACTATAAATCCATGAAGCGAGTCTATTTTAAATATCTAGAAATAAGTTCAAATGATATTTAATAAATTTATCAAGTAATTTTAGGTAACTTTATCTCAACAAGTCAGAGCTAGGGATACGCAGTAGTATAGGTATGCTCACAAATAATAATACACAATAGCAATTTATCAAACAATATAATTCCAGGCTCACACGGGCGAGTAAATCAAACGGTCCCAATAACAAATACCACAACAAAATCTCGCAGGATTTTCAAAGTATTCAGTTGATGTTCGGGTTTACCTCGAGAGGAGATTCCGGATCTCAAAGCGGAATTGCGGCAACCCGCGGATCGTCTATGTTATCGGCAGCACTGTGGGGTTCAGCAAAGGGTTGAAGCTGAGAGCACGCAAGGCGGTGGCAGGTGCGAGCGCAGTGACGGTGAGGCGGAACCAGTGGGTCAGCCGAACTATGCGCCCCGAAGCAGAGGGCGAGGTTGCAGCGGACGATGGAGACGAGAGACGTCAGGATGCACGCGGGGCTGTGCGGATGATGGACGCGGGACGGGCCGTCGGCCTTCGCACGGGAAAGTAGCGAGGCGAAGGTTGTTTGTGGGGGGCCGATGAGCTGGCTGGCCGGCGGTGAAGGCGGGACTGGGCCAGTGGCGCCTTGAACAGGCGTCGCGCTCAGGGGTCGGTGCTGATGGCGGGTGAGCGAAGCAGGTGCAGCGTCGCCGAGGCGGAGCCAAGCGGACCACGCGGGCTGTCGAGTAACGGAGCAAAAGCGGCAGAGCCGCGCGGTCGGAGCGGCGGTGGCGAGGTTGCGGGCGCTCGCCAGTGGCCGGCCGGCCGCGTGGAGGCGCCAACGGTGAGCTCAAACGGTACCGAAGGGAGTCGCGCTGATGGCGGGCTGGAGCCGTTGTTCGTCCCGAGCCCGACATTGAGAAAATTGCAAAGTGGGGCCTGGACTTTAATTAGGTTGAAACTGAGAACTTAGAGAGAAGAGTTGGGAAATACCTCAAATTTTTTTAAGATTTTTAGGGATTTTCACCCAAAGTCCCAACTCTTCCCTTCACCGGGATATAACACAGTATTTCAACACAAAATAATTTCATTCTAGGACTAAAAACAAATAACGCTAGTCCATGCCTTTATATAGCACATTTGAAACTCAAAATGCGAAAATAAATGCTGAAATGAATGCGGGAATAAAAAGGATTACAATCATGCCAAATACGAATGTCTAAAAAAAGAAGTAAATAAACGAAATCAGCCCAAAAATTAGAATATTCTCATTCAAATCAATAAATTGATTAAATGGGGATTTCCAATCCACTGATCACACCAATCGTGCCTGCTGCCAAATCTGCAGATATCAATCCTCCATCCAGATCGATGCCACGTGGTGAGATCTCAGACGTCGAATGTAGACTCTGGCTGGAATAAATCGATGGTCCAATGTTGTCGTGTCCCCACCATTCTTCCTTTCATTTATTTGGGGATTTAGATAATGTGATGTGCCTGGAATAAAAAACAATATTATTGTCAGAATTTTGTTGGCTGTTTCCTTGAGATTATGACTACTCCATCACAGCAGTCTTTATCATGATCTACAGTCTTGCAGCCCAGTGAGATCCCTTCAACAGTGGCTTTGCTTTCAGTTGATCTCTTCTCAGATTGGTAGGCAGCAGTAAAGAGATAAAGGAGTGAGATTTATAGGGGCAGAGAATACAGGAAGAACTTTTACCTACTTTTATGACTTTGTTCTTGCATGCATTTTGGTAGATATTATTGCAATATTTGCTTTGCTTACACTGTTGTAGAACATCAATGTTCTATCTTGTTTGTGGGTCCGTAGCCTTGCTGTTGTCTATGTTTATTATCGATCTTAATTGCAAGTCAATTTTAAGTTTTAACTAAGATCGTAATCGTTTGATGTCCATCTAATTGAAAGTAGATTGAGATTGAGAATTTTGAATTCTCGGACATATCAGTTTAACCAAAGTTTTGTTCAAGATTGTGTCCAATTAATAGTTCAGCAACAAGAGTCGATGAAGGCATGTTTGATTGTACGCCTTCTTCATATGAAAAACCTTTTGTTTTCCACATTATTCTCTTTTTGTTGTAATTCTTTCTATATTCCTTAACATCCTAGTATTTATTTATTTACGTTTTGTTATTACTTCTTTGTAAATTGTTTTATCAATCATGCATAATCTTTTTTTTTTGTCATCTTTTTTGCTATATTTTTTCAGCGAGCTAGTTAAAAATCACACTTTTGCTTCAAAGAAGGCAATATAAGGTATTCCAAACATTTTCAACAAGTGATGTTAGGGGCACACTTCTAGATTTAATAGCATTTTACTGCATGAAAGGTGACTTTCGCTTAGCTAAAACTCGTAGGTCATGCACCAGCATATTGAAAAGCCCACCTTCAATATGAGGAAAACATGATCCCCTGTGATTAAGCTAAAGTTGAATTTCACATTCAGCAACATCGTGTAGTTGCTTGCAGAGAAGGTCAGCACCTTACAGTTTCAAGCTTGATGACTTCACCAAAGGAATTTCATGACAGAGATAAGCATGACCTCTACCGGGAACTTTGCAATGGAATGGGTACGGGAAAGAAAATGATGATACATGTCATCCACAAAGAATAATTTTATATCTTGTTTAACTCAAGTTAGAATTTGCATATATCATCTCATTCTTTGAATGCATAATTACAAATTGCATCTCCTCTTTTTCTATCAAATTAAGAAAAATTTAGCTCTTTATCTTGTTAAAAGAGAAAAAGATCTTGCCATTAATCATTATGGAGATCTGTATTTTATATTCAAAGTATGATGTGATATATATATATGTGTGTGTGGTTAAATGAGCATTTAAGTTGTTTTGCTCTTGCCCCCCAATTGATTTGAGGAATGGCAGGAATGACCTTGTGGGCCAAGGTTGGGCCTGGGCTTGGCCCATAATCTTTGGGAAAGGGACAGGCGGTGAAACAGCCGCTGCGCCCGCTATGGAGAGCAGCCCACGTGAGAAAAGCGACTACACCCGCGGGGCAAATTTATAGCTTGGGCCCGGCCGGAGTTGTGCCTTAAAACGACTCAAACTATTCAGACTGAAATATCAAATCAAATTAATTAAATTTGTTTAGTCACATAATTTAAATTTAATTTTATTTATGAAAATCAAGCCCACTAAATAAATTAAATATCAAATCATTCACAGCATTCGCTTTTTTATCATGTGGACAGGGCCATGTTATCGGCTTGCTTTCAGTACAACGTGCTGCGACTTGGGATTTTCGATTTCTGGTTTCTTTCGAGTTAGCAATTCAGCAGAGTTCGACTTCCTTCAGTTGTTCTACTCGGTGAGTCCTTCGAATTATTTTTAATTTTTTTCTCATTTTTTATTTCTTTTTTATTTATTTTTATTAATTTAGGGGTATGCATTCGATAATCAGTTCGACTGCAAATCCCTAAATCGGACGTGACCTCTCATTTTCAATGGGTCGCCCTCTTAAATTATTATATATCTTTTTTTTTCTTATTTTACATCAAAGTCCCTCTACTTTGCAATAATTGCCAGCATCCCCTTGGGCCCGGGGAGCACGCACGGTCCCCCAACCCATAAATAATAAAACATCATTTCCCGAAGACAAACTCCTTTTCACACACTCATTTTTAACGCAATTCGTTTCACGAAAATGAAAGATTATAATAATATTATCACCGGATGAAATGCTAAAAACATGGAAGCAAATATTTTAAAGATAATTACTTACATGACACACTATTTAATTTTATTAATATTTTATTTATTTATTCTTAATTAATTACGTTATGCACATTCAAAATATTATAAAAATTTATATACACAAACTTGAGATAAAACTTAATCAAAATCTATTTGAAAAAAAAAATTCTGTTAGTAAATCATTAAAATTATATTTTTACTCTTAATGGTATATATTTTTTTCTTCCTCAGTACCACACTAAAGCACTAATTTGTCCTAAAATCAATTCACGTCGCGGATGTCTCGTTTTTTTGCCGCCGCCTAAACATTAATGTTTTAGAATTTTCATTCAAAATATATTTAAATATCCTTAAAATAATATGATGAATGGCTCAGATTTTTTATAATTTAATTATAGTTAGGTTATTAAAAAATTATGATTACTCATTATAATAGAAATGAGTTAAAATGTGTGTATGTAAGATTTATAATATTTTTAAGTGTGCATAGCGTAATTAATTATAAATGAATGAGTAAGGCATAAATAAAATTAAATATTGTGGCATGTAGGTAATTATCTTAATATTTTATTTTGATAACTCAAATTAAATTTCAAATGGGGGCTGTTGATTTCAATCGTACTTCAAAAGTTAATTCAATTTGAATAAAGTTTTGGATCGAATTAAATTTAAATTGATCCAAATGAGTCGATTAACATTCTATTTTTTCATCAAAAAAAAAATTCTATTTTTATGACCTAAAATTAATTTCACTCTAATTTTGATAATAAATAGACGTAATGAGGTAGATTTGTAATTTTATGCAAGTTTACAAAAGTTTAAATATGTCATCTTGATCTCTCTTCCCCTAATTTGTTTCTATTTGAGATTTTTTGATAGATTATGTTAAATTTAAATGTTAAATTATTATTTTAAAAAATTATTATTTTTAAATATTAAAATTACTATTATAGATTAAAATATAAAAAAAATGTGTAAGTTTAGGTTAAAATAATAATTGAAAATATTAAATTATATTTATATTTTTAAATATGTATTTTTAATTTACTTAAAATAATAATTTAATGTTTAAACCTAATAGAATATATTAAACAGGATCCTAGTGAAAAAAATGTTGTGTAGAAGAGATTTAAATGATATATTTTTATTTTTATAGAGCTACGTAGAATTTGAGGTATATATATGAAATTATTCTTAATAAATATTATTCATATATACGGTTAAATAAGGATTTCCAATATGAAAATCAATGTTTTGTTTTTGTTTACTACGATCGACTTAAGATTGACATCTAGGATTTAAATGGATTAAATGAATAAATATAAATATAACATTTAGTGAATCAAATATAGAAGTATTACCTGTTAATTTTAGAAAATTATGTAATTTGAGTATTTCTTATGAAATAACTCATCCCAAGACCATTTCGGCCCAAGCACGTTTAACTATGGAGTTTTTCATTATTGACGTTACAGTTCTGCCTCAAAAGGCCCTCTATAATTTAAGATTATGTTATTTATTTGTATAGCTTAGCATCTCTCCTTTTTCGATGTTAGACGATTTATGTATGTACACCTTTCACCACTTATTATTCGGCTCAGAAGTCTGTCATGAGTTCCATTTTATTTCAGTGATTTCTTTTTTTTAAGACATCACTGCTCTCTTTGGCCATGGGAGTCACGGGACTTCTAAGCAGTAGAATTTAATGCATATAGCAAATGCATTAATTTTCGAGGTGGCTAGTTTGTATTTTGCACTATGCGTGAATATTTCTCCGTGACATTTGCGTAGCGTATTTATTGAGGATGGTACGACAATTAGTGGTGGCTGCGACTACTTCCAAGCCATATCATCCATGTTTGATGCTGGACTTTCAACATGAATATTGCAATATGACCTTGTTAATAGAAGAAATGGGAAAACTATATAGGTAGGCAGCATGCAAGTATCTTGTAAATAGCATAGAAAGGAGAAAGACAATGGACAAGGAAATAAGTGATAATAAAGTGCAGGGAAATAAAGAAGAGAAATATAAGTTGGTTGAAGAAATTCTCCTATATCTATCGATCAGGATAGTTTAAGTTTCACTATATGCTGTAAAAAATTCTCTAGGGATGAATGCAAGGTGTAGAGAGAGAGAGAGAGAATACAATAGCGGAAGAACAATAGTGCTTAGGGTTCAATACAATGTCTATAGAGAGATCTACAGACTAATTTCAGCAGTTGAGTCCTGTATTTATAAAAGTTGTAGAAAGACTTATGGGGAGGAAGGATTTCCCCCATCTTAACCACACTGAGTGAGTTGGAGACCTGGGTGACCTAGATCCTGCCACATCGACTTTGGAGAGAGAACCGACTCAATGGTTCATGGTGTTAAGGGAATGGCTGGATTGTTAACTTAGTAGTGTTGGTAGGCATCTTTTCTTCGTATGATTGATGCGGGCTTTCACCCGAAAAGGTAAATAGGACCTCCCTATTATCATCACTTCTACACGTCACTTGTTCAGAATAGGAGAGACTGATAGGCGAAAGTGCGCCGTAGATAGCACGTGACGAGATAGTAGTTGTTATTGTCTTGAGATGGTAGACCAGGCCCTGCAAGCACAAACGGAGCAAGTACGTCACCCACGGTGAGACGGAGTTTCTCTTAAGTTACGATGAACTTGAGTGTCGTGCACAAATAAACCTATTTTGAGAAGGATCTCAACAGGGGGCTCATCATTGATCAGAACCTGCCAGATGTGCGGCTCCGATTTACAGTCCGCATATCGCGTACAGCAAGATGGTGGAGTTGGAATATAATTTTCTGATAGCCATCAATTGACGGCCATGATCAGATCAAGATAACAATTTCATGAATTTTCGCGCCAGTCATTGATCTCCCTTGTTCCTGGGAATGCGTACAAAATTAGGAGCTGGATAGTTAAATTATTAATAGGTCCTTTTAATTTTTTATAATTACATTTAGATATTCACTTAGTTTTATAAAATTTTAAAAACCTTATACGTCTCTATAATTCTAATGATAAATTTAAGTAAAAAAAATTCGAAAAACTATTAATTAATATGTAATTATAGGTAAATTTTAAGGACTTATTAGTAATTTATATAATTAATTATGGATTAATTAATATCTCCCGGGATAACATTAATAAATTTATAGAATTCTGTGCTCCTGCCTCTCTCTCCCTCTGATTAATGCGATAATTCATCCAATTTGCCTCCAAATATCGAATCCCCGGCAAATTGGTCTCTCGAAACTGCAAATCGCATTAAACGTCGAGCACAAGGGAACCCATGTGTTCATAAAATATTCCAACAATAAAATACAAACCTTCAATTATTATTATTTTTTAGATTTAATTACTACACAATTTAGTTTTATTTATATTTTACTCATTTATTTTTAATTAATTACGCTATGCACACTCAAAATATTACAAAATCTTATATACACACATTTGAGTTAAAATTTAATCAAAATTTATTTTAAAAAAAAATTCTTTTAGTAAAGCATTAAATTTATATTTTTACTTTAATAGTACATATTTTTCTCTTCCTTAATACTACACTAAAGTGCTGATTTATCCTAAAATTAATTCACGTCGTGGATGTCTCCTTCCTTTGCAGCCACCTAAACATTAAGGTTTTAGAATTTTTACTTAAAATATATTTAAATATCCTTAAAATAATATGATGAATGGCTTGGATTTTTTGTAATCTAACTATAGTTAGGTTATTGAAAAATTATGATTACTCATTATAATAAAAATAAGTTAAAATATGTGTATGTAAGATTTTATAATGTTTTGAGTGTGCATAGCGTAATTAACTAAGAATGGATGGATAAAGCATAAATAAAATTAAATTGTGTGGCATGTAGGTAATTATTCTTATTTTTTAATTAACTTTTTCTTTTTCTTTGTGTTATGAGGTGAAATAATTCTATTTTGATATTGCAAATATAAATTTAAAATAAAATAAAATATATAATTTAAAATTTAGGGCTAATTTATTTATAAAATTTAAATTTAATAAATTTAAAATTAAATTTAGATAGAGATATTTTTTTATTGAAGTTTGTGAATAATGTGAAATAAAATTAGTTATTATGTTGGGATATGGAAGGATTTGAAATAAATTTAATTTTTAATATTAAATTTTATGTGTAATATGATATATTT
Source organism: Apostasia ramifera (assembly GCA_019297695.1). Lineage (NCBI taxonomy): Eukaryota > Viridiplantae > Streptophyta > Magnoliopsida > Asparagales > Orchidaceae > Apostasia > Apostasia ramifera. The sequence goes on from JAEMOT010003440.1 coordinate 492,510, forward strand.
ATTTAAAATTAAATCAAATTAATTTTGAACTACTAAACAAGTAAGAGTTTAATCATAAATTGATAATATTAAGATTAATATTTAGTTTTAACATTCCATAATTGCAAGTTGTAACTATCTTTCTAAGAATTATTGATTTTAATATTTATAGTAGAACAAATTATATACACTCACCCAACTACAATAAACTCTAATTAAAAGAAATTTAGAGCTGTGATTTAATTTTCATGAATTAATTCTCCTCATTCTTTCACTTCCTTAGCTCCTCCAATATGATTAATTTAAGTGGAAAAAGTGAACAACACAAATTGTAAAGAATTTAAATTAGAATAATTGATCAAAATTATTATAGAGTTTTGTATTTTTTCCCTATCTAAATTAGATCGGTTTGATTCTATTAGACTTATGCATTAGATCTGAGAATTAAATCATATAATCAGTTCGAAATATTTTACAAATCAGAATTAACCCTAATTCATTGGTTCAATTTTGAGTTAGTTATCGATTTGAGTGATGACAATCTAACTTCTAAAATCTGTTGATTAGGGATGAATATAGTTGAGTTCGAATCGAATTGATGAAACTTGTATCTCTTATTTGTCCCAAATTAATGTCGCATCTTCGCCACAAAACTTTTACAATTTGGTTCATCATGCTTAATTGTATGTGCAGCTGGTTTTCTATGTTTTCGACTAAACCAAACTACTATGCCCTAATTTGTTCGAGAACACTTGCAAAGTAAAAAAAGTTGAAAGATTCAAATTTTTACGTAAATAAATATATGTTTAATTTAAAAATACTCATTTTTTTGTCACCCATAGGCACATGTTATTGAATTAGATAATTAAAGAAGATGGAATATATTGCACAAAACTATTTAGGATGAAATTACCAAGAAAAATCATGGTTCAAAACAAAACCTCTAATAGGGAAGCGCTAGCTTTATTTTATGTTAAGAGTTAAAATATATGCTACTAAATGTGCTTGTATTTCAGTTAATTGTCGAACTCCTTATCCAATCTTTTAGTTTCCACTCACATTTGTTAGAAAAATATGCATCGTAATGATAGTGCAGGTATGAGCACCCGTACATAAGTACATATTAAATCACACAGTCTCATATGGGCTATCACTGTATATGTGGATGCCCACACCTTCATGATATATTATATTTTTTTCAAATGTAAACGTAATTTTAAATTAGTGTTGATGGAGAGAGATAGAGTCCTGAGACTTAGCGGTATGCAACGTTTCTGTCTTAGAATACTAGCACAGAAGAGCTAAGAATCATCCAGAAAAATATACAAAGATGTAAGATGGTTCAGGAATAGCTTCCTCTACGTCTACTTGGGAGTCAGAGAAAAAGATTTCATTAGAGCTCAAAAAAGAGTTTGGTCAGAGAACTAATGCAATAAAAAAGAAAAAAAGAATACAAGGTTAGTCCTCGATAATGATGATCTTAAGTCTCCTTTCTTTTTTGTCCTTTTTTCTGAAGCTCTGCTTAGAGGTATTTATAAATGAGCTGAAGTGGTGTGCAGCAGGTTTTCAGGCTAGAACACTATTAACTGTCGGCTTCCAGAAAGACCATTGATGGTGGTATGGACGCGCGGATTCTTGAACTATGTGGCTGTCGGGAACTAGACGACTGGCTACTAGTGACCGGGAACCTGCAACTCCCAGTAATCGGTGATGTGAAGGGTTCTGTAATGAAAATTGTGCAATTAGGATGCTGACGTGGTAGTCTCCACTAGGCTGAGGGACAACGATTACTGTGGATGAATAAGTATCGGGGCCGATATTACTGGTAGGAAGTTGTGGATGACCCAATATCATGGTTGATAATATTGGCAAGAAGGTGTGGACCAAATATCGTGATCGATAGTACTGGCAGGAAGCTGTGGACCAAATACTGTCTCCGATAGTTTGATATTTCTGCAATGCAAGGGGTAAATATGGTTAGTCAAATATCGTAGGCAAATATGGTTAGTCAAATATCGTAGTCGATGAAATACACATCGTGCATGACGATAAATAAATAAAATTTGAAAAATCTTTAGATACCACGTGTGTAGGTAAATATTCAACGCTGAAGCTAGTTGTAAACAATTATAGTAAACAATTTTTATAATCTAAACCATATAGATTAGAAAACATTTACATAAATAAGCAAAGGAGCTCAGAATTTTCACACAAAACAAGGAAAAACATTATGCCAAGCTCTACGAAAATGAATGCATAAATATTATGTCACAACTTTAGGAAGATATTGAAGAATTATTAGGTGAAAACAAGTGATAAGGAGTGGGCTATTGCATGCTTGAAATATTCATTTTCAATCTTTTGAAGAATTATAAGGTTCAAGTCGAACAAGCCCTGTTTGGCAATGGGCTAAAATTAGCCATATCCAAAATCATAAATTTATTTAAAAAAAAAATTTAAAAATTATTTTATATCTCATCCCACGCAAATTTCAACATTAAACAATTACTTTATTTCACATCTAACATAATTCTCAATAAATCAATCAACCTTATTTCACATCCTACACAATTTTTGATATAACCAATTCATTTTATTTTATATCATACACATTTTTAAAAAATAGCTAAAAATTCAAACCAAATCTTCTTTTTTCCTTATTACCAAACAGAACTTAAAATAGATTCATTTTCAATCTTTTTAACCAGCCTAACTAGACGATCATCACTCTGTCGCCTCATAGGTTCAAGTCGAACAAGCCATGCAACACCATCCCCACCTCCTAGTTAAATTCCAACTCTTCCACCAATCTATAATCACACAACCGATTTATCATGTCGGACGCCTGTGACCCATACGAGTTGAATGGTTTGTGTCCAAATATAAAATTATTCTCAAGTTTTAAGCAACAAACTTAACTTTTTGGCAGTCAGAATTTTAATATAATAGTAAAATCAAAAGTATTAAGAGGATATTTACTTTATTATTATCTGAATGTTATATCATATAATTTAGATATCATGTTTTAACTAATAATTCTATAATTTCATAAAAAATTATTTATAAATATCATTAAAATTTAAAGGTATAGTAGATATGCTAAACTTTTCTTTGCAAAATAAATTAGCTTGTGCGTAGATAGACGTGTTAGAATATTAATTTATCTGTGAGCCAAAATTTTTATAGGATTAAGCTTTTAGACGAATTGATAACCATAATTTTAACAATTTGATAATCCCATTTTGGAATTCATTGCGTCCATATATAAATGAGAGTTGCTTACCTCAAAAAATGATCAATTAAGTAGGCAAGTTAGATGTTGGCTTTGGTCTCTCAAATTATTTGATAAATTAATGATTTAATGCATTGGATAAGTTAATTCATAATGCATTGAATGATTCAATAAATTAAACTAAAATTCATTTTTTTATGTTACGTATTAATTAAATTTTTTTTTGAGCTATAAAATATTTTTATATAAATAAATGCATGTTAAATTTTAATGAAGTCTAATCAATGTGATTCTTTAACCAGTCCGTGTTCTGAAGAAACGCTTTTATGCCAAGGACAAAAAAGACGAAAGAAAGGACGAAAGAAAGCTTTATAAAGGCCACTATCTTTTTTCAGCACTTTTAGAGCTTCCCTCTTCTCCGGTAGGTTCCCAGCGCCGCCGGCCGGAGCTCAGGTTTGGCCGGCGAAGACGACGCCGTTGAGCATCCAACGTACTGCCACCTCCCGCCCGCCGTCATAGCCCGAGGACGATGTAGTAAACCAGCGTGATGGGAAGAGCAATCAGCATTCCGAAAATAACCCTACACATATTTAAAATTTACAAAGGTGACGAGTCGCGCAATTAACGGACGGTAGTTGTTAACGGTAACGGACTTACGCAGTGCTCAGGATGGTGGGATGGACGTTGTACTCCTTGGCGAAGACGAACGGCACGATTCCTTGCGGTAGGGCCGCCTGATCAGAAGCCGACGGTCAGTATTAAACTCCCGCGCGGCCCACCACAGCACACAGCGGTCGACGAAGGGCCACGTGTCGGCCTGTCGCTAGACTCGTACGTACGGCTGCGCTGTGTGCCGAAAACGGGGAAGGAAAACGGGGATCGGGGGTGTGCACCTGGACGATGGCAACGCGGAGGAGGTCCCCGCGGAGGCCGACGGCGATGGAGGCGGCGGCCATCACCGCCGGGCCGGTGAGGAATCGGACTGCCATCGCGAAGGCCGCCACCGCGTTCCCGCAGGCGATGATCTTCGGCTGCAGCGCCATGAACAGCCCTTCACCAAAAGCAGCCAATGGAATGTCAGGAGAACTTTCTAGAATACTTTATATTTACTGTTCTACCCTCCTTACCGACCTAGGCTAAACATAGCCATTCCGAGGCCGGCATCGGAGAGTATCGATATTGACTTCTGGATGATCTTCGGCATAGAAACGTGCCACCTGTAATTAATTAATTAATTAATTATTAATTAATTAATTATTAATTAGGATTAAGGAGATATTGCGATTTGAAGGCTGGGAGGGTTGGGGACCGGAAGGCGACGAGGGACCAGATCAGGCCGATTAGGCTGGAGTAGGTATTGGGGTTGCGGATGAGCTTCCGCCACACCATGATGAGGATGAGGCGGGTCATCACGCTCGCCGGCGGCATCTGCGCCTCCTTCCCGGAGATTCCGCCGCCCTTCGGATGTAGCTCCGCCGTCGAGCTCGATCCTAGCTTGGACAAACCATCAGGTCCGACATCGGCCTTCTCGTCCTCGCGTTCCTCGGCGCTCTTCCCACCGCAGAAACTGAACTCATCCGGATTCGGGATCGAAGCTGATTAACCGAAACGAATTGGTGAATGAGTGAAGAAGAAAGATCTGGTAACCGTTGGATTATGGAAGAATACGTACCTTTGCTCCCGCCGTTGGGAGGAAGATCAGCGGGAATGATCATGCGGATCTCCTTGGCTCCGGCTTCCGATCGACCATCGCCAGAGGCTCCGGTGAGCTCAGCTGCACCGAAAACAGGGAGCCCGCTGACCTCAGACACAGGCGACGCGGTCGAGCTCCAAACGAACATGTGAAGCTCCTTTGCATCGTGGTTAGCAGGGTGATGAGCAGGCGCTGGCGGAGTTACTGGCTGCTTCTTTGCGATGGCGGAGCATCCAGCTGTGATCTCGGGGTTTGGGGCAGGATAGTGCCCGAACCTCGGCGATCCGCCGGAGTGATGGTGGTGCTGCTCATCGAAATTGGATGGCCGAGGCGTCGGCCCGCGAGATGACTGCACGGAATATAGATCGCAGGGGCCGAAATTGGAAGGACGGAGGGGCGGCGGCGGGGCTCCGCCACACATTGCGAAGAAATCAGAGTGATTGAAGTTGGATCCCCTTGGAGTTGGATTCCTGGAGGAGCTGATCGAATAGATCTCGGCTCCAGTGAGGTTAGACGGCCGCGGCGTCATCATCGAGATGGATTGCCTCGACGATGTGGACTTCCTTACCGTCACATGGATCTTCCCGTCGCCGCCGACCTCAGCGTCCGTCTGGATCAGATCGCGGCCGCCGTCGAGCGAGGTTACGTCCGAGTCCACCCGGAACGAGACGATCGAGGCCGCCGTGTCGGGAAACTGGTCGGCAATGAGTATCCGCGCGGCGCGGTACTCGAAGAGGAAGAGCATCAGGGTATACCAGATGATGCACTGCAGTACGACGATCTGGACCATGAGCGATCCAGAGTAAGGTCCGTACATGGCGATGAGGAGGGGGATTCCCATCACCAGAGTGTTGGGAAGCGTGGAGAGGGTGAACATAGTGATGGACCAATCAAGGGAGCCGCGGGAGGCGATGCGAGCCCAGACGGTGAGGGCGGCGAGGACCATCAGCTTCTCGAGGGTGTCGGCGGCGACAAAGCGGAGGTTCATGGCGTACGGATTGTTGGTGGAGATGAAGTGGAAGGAGAGCAGGGGCACGGCGAAGATGGCAACGAATCGATTGATGCCGGAGCACTGCTCCGGCGAGAAGATCCTCCACCACCGGACCGAGCCGTATGCCAGGAGCATTGCCACGTAGAGCGGCACTACGGCTGTGAGGACGGTGTAAAGGTCCTTCCAGGTGATCATTACGTCGTCGTGCTGCCGTCTTCTTCGTCGTCGTCGTCGTCGTCGTCGTCGTCGTCGTCGTCGTCAGTCGGATGGCATGCGTCGTAAATAAAGGGAACCGCAGAGATGGGCTGTGGGACAGTTCTCCACTTCTCAGTCTTCTCCTTTCCTAAAATAGGGATTGATTTGAGCTCTGCAGTCTGCAGTAGGAAGTGAACTGTGGCTCTGCCTCTCACTGCTTCCTCTGCTTTAAATAGCCCGTAACTGAACTGGACTTACCTGGCCTTCAGCTCGTTTTATTGGAGTCAATTTTGTTTATTTAATATAAATTTTAATTATAAAAATTTATTTTATTTCACATTTAATATAAATATAAATATTAAAATTTAAAATATTTCACATTCTACAAATTTTTTAATATTAAAATAAAATTCTCTCACATTAAATTTTAAAAATAAATTTTTTTTTCTTGTTCAAAAAAAAAATTCGAACCAAACAAGGCCTAAAGTATACTTCAAAATAGGTCACATCCGATCCGAATGATTTATTTCAGGTTCAATCTAGGAATGATTTGGTCTAATCTTGATTCGAATCCAATCAAGGTAATCTCGTAATTGACTCGAGTTTGAAATGGATTCGAGTTGAATTTAATCTGAACTAAATTGATTACAAATTTCTTATGTGCAAACTCATTATATATGTTTTAAGTCATAAAAATAAATTATTATAACTTATAAAATATACTTTAATTAATATAACAACAATAATAGTCAAGTTTTTATCTTAATAAGTGAGATCAGTTAAATAAATTCTTTGTTTTACTACACTTTATGAAATTATAAAATTTTATTTATCTTTAAATATAAAAGATTATTTTAGATAATTTTTTTATATGTTTTATTTGATCTTTTTTTTTCTTTTTAACTCAACTATTTTTATTAAAGCTTTCAGCTACCTATGATTTATATGTTCAAATTATTTAAGTTGTCTTTTTTTTAGCTTGTCTTTAATTGAAGCAACTTAATTTTGTAATATAGTAAATTAATTTTAATGAATTTATTAATTTTTAAAAGATAAACTTTAAAAATAATAAAATTTCAAATTAAAATTAAATTATCTTTCTTTCCTTAACTGTAGATGTAACATCCCGTGATACAAATATAGAGGTATTGCTGACTTAAGTACTTCTTAAGAGGTCAGCCATCACAGTACTCCTTCAGCCCAAGCATAATTAATTATGAAGTTTTTTATTGTTAGTCTCACGATTTTTTTCTAAAAGACGTTTTTACTATTTGGAATCATGCTATCTACTTATATAGTTCAAGATCTCCTATTTCTTTTCAATGTGAGACTATTCATTTTTGTGTCTCTCCCACCACTATTTATCAGCCTAGAGCTTGCCAGAAACTGCACTTTGCTTTAATGATTCTTTTCTTTTGGAACATCACTCGACGATCACTTTTCATCCTCTTCAGTCATTAGCGTTACAAGAGAGCTTAAGATAATAGAAAAGTGTAGACCTTCTAGTAAGTATTTAAGTCAAGCAGTTTTCTAAAACTAAAGCAGATAATACTTCTACACTTAGATCTCATGACGTTATAATAGAATATTTATAGTTATTTACACATAGATTCAAGTTGAATCTCAGTCGTACACGCAGCGTCTAAAGGCTTTCAAACTCTGTCTATCTATTATCGTGCACGATGTTTGCTTCATCGGCTATAATGTTTTACTAATCATATTTCTTACTTTTGCAGAAATATTAAACCATCGAGGACAATGTATTGCTTCCTGCTGGTTATATCAATACGATATTTGATCATCCGCAACTGTTGCTGTCCCTCAACCTAACGGAGATTGCCACATCAACGTCTTGTTTGCACAATTTTCACTGTAGAACCCTGCGCATTTATTGGTTAATTGGGAGTTGCATGTTTCCGGTTATCTGATTTCCGACAACCACATAAATCAATAATCCATGTGTCTTTTTGATATTATTAACGGTCTCCATGGAGCCTACAGCTACAGTGTTCCAATCTCGAACTGGCTAAGCACCATCTTAACTCATCTATAAATTCCTTTCGATAGCTCCAGAAAGAGGAGGATGATCATCATTATCAACAAGCTTGTATTCTTTTTCTTTCTCTTTGTATTGGTCTTCTGACCAAATCCTTTGAGTTCTAGTAAAAAATTTTTTCTTTGGCTCCCAAGCGGATATAGTGGAAGCTATCTCTGAACCACCTTATATCTTTGTTTTTTCAGATGATTCTTGGCTTCTCTGCACCAGTGTTCTGAGCTAGAGACATTGCATACCGTTAATTCTTAGGACTCCGTCTTTTCCTGTCAATAATATTCTTAATATATATAATAAAATAATTTTATATTTATATAATGATACATGGATTGTATATTTATTCGTGCTTTAATTGGATTGGGATGACAACAAGACCCGTACTGCAAAAAAAAGAGGATTGGTTTGGGTTTGATTTCTAATTGAGTAATCAATTTTTATTTTTAATAATATTATTTATTTAATTGAGTTAAAAACTTGGATCGAAACTCCTCCTAATTTGTTGGCCAACTTTAAAGTATGATTATTGTAATTTTTTCTCCTTCGGAGGAGAAAAATGCAAATATCACGATTACGTGCCTGGGCCGGGTCCGGCTCGGCGGCATTCAGATCCGAACGGTTAGCCTTGGCCCAAAACGAACCAGTTTAGGATGCGGATCGGGGAAAACCCGATCGGTCTTAAAAGGGCAGAAGGTAGTGAGAGCCAGAGAGCAGTGGACAGCTGGACTGGGGCCCGGCGAAAGGAGAGGTGGCGCGGGGGTCCACGTGTCAGTTGCAGGTCGCGGGGATCGCTGGTTCATGCATGGTCTACCGGCGGATTGGGGTCCAGGCTTAAATATTAGTTTTACTTTAACTTCGACTTCAATTCAAAGTGATGACAAAAATCAAGAGCAAAATATTATTAATTTAAATAATAATAATAATAATAATAAATAAATTTTAAAATTATTTTATATATATTTTAATATAAGAAATATTTATTTATCTCACATGTTTAATATTTTTTAATAAAAATATTAATTTTATTTCACATCCTAAATCAAAATATTTGAATCGAGTATTTTGATCTAAGATGTGAAATAAAATTGATATTTATTTTAAAAATCACTGAGTATGTGAACTAAAATAATATTTTTTTTATATTAGAATATGTGTACAACAACAACAACAACAACCAAGCCTTAATCCCACTAGGTGGGGTCGGCTACATGAATCCTTTGTTTCTATTGCGCTCTATCAGTTACCAAATTCTTATCTAAGTTTAAGTAATTAAAATCACTCCTTATAGTTTTTTGCCATGTCTTCTTTGGTCTCCATCTTCCTCTTTGTACATGGGCAAAATCCAATAACTCAATTTTTCTAACTGGAGCTTCAATCGGCCTATAATTTAGGTGTCCAAACCATCTAAGCCGACTTTCTCTAAGTTTATCCTCAATTGGTACAACACCAACTTTCTTTCGGATATACTCATTTCTCATTCTATCCTTTCGTGTATATCCACACATCCACCTTAACATCCTCATTTTTACAATATTTATTTTATTTGTATGTTTCCTCTTTGCAGGCCAGCATTCAGCACCATATATCATCGCTGGTCTTATTACAGTTTTATAAAATTTACCCTTGATTCTGGATGGGATTTTTCTATCGCACAACACACCAGAAGCATTTCTCCATTTTATCCATCCTGCTTGAATCCTGCTAATAACATCATTATCTATTTCGCCATCATTTTGTATGATTGATCCAAGGTATCAAAAGCGCTCATTCTTCTTGACAATTTGATCACCAATTGTCACATCTCCACTATAAGTATTTCTTTCTTGACTAAATGTGCAATCCATATATTCAATTTTTGATCTACTGAGATGAAAATCTTTAGATTCTAGAGCATTCCTCCAAAGCTCTAATTTTGCTTTAGCTCCCTCTTTAGTTTTCTCAATAAGGACAATATAATCTGCGAAGAGCATATACCAAGGCAACTCATCTTGGATATGTCCAGTCATGACTTTCATAATCAAAGCAAAAATATATGGACTTAAAGCCGAGCCTTGGTGTAATTCAACTGTAATAGAAAAATCCTTAGTCAAATCTCCTTGTGTCCGAACACAGGTAACAGCTCCTTCATACATGTCTTTAATAACTTGAATATAAGCAGTGCAAATCTCTTTCTTTTCTAAAACTCTCCAAAGTATTTCTCTTGAGATTTTAGCATAAGTTTTTTCCAAATCAATAAAAATCAAATGTAGGTTTTCTTTTTCTCTTTAAATTTCTCCATTAAACTTCTTAATAAATGAATGACTTCTGTAGTAGATCTACCTGGCATAAAACCAAACTGATTTTCTGATACCTTAGTATTATGGCGTAACCTTTGTTCGATCACTCTCTCCAAAAGTTTTAAAGTATGACTCATTAATTTAATTTCTGTATAATTGGTACAATTTTGTACATCGCCTTTATTCTTATAAATAGGTACTAATATACTCTTTCTCAATTTATTTGACATCCTTTTAGTCTTCAAAATCATATTAAACAATCTCGTGAGCCAAGAAACTTCATCATCTTCTAAGCACTTCCAAACATCTATTGGGATGTTATCTGGTCCTGCTGCTTTTTTATCTTTATCTTCTTTAAAGCTTTCCAGACTTCAGCTTTACTAATACGTCGGACATAAGAGTAATTTTTATTTTCTTTTAGGGTGTTGAATTCTGTAAGATAAATTGAATTTTCATAATTTTTATTGAAAAACTGTTGAAAGTAACTCATCATCTATCTTTGATATCTTCTTCCATAAAAAGTACTCTTTGATCTTCATCTTTAATACATTTTACTTCCATTAAATCTTTAGTTTTTTTATCTCTTGCCTTGGCAATCCTATATAATTGTCTTTCTCCTTCTTTAGTGTCTAGCTTCTAATATAAATCCTTAAGAGCCATATTTTTTGCATTGCCTACTGCTTTCTTAAATTCTCGTCGAGCCACTTTATATTTCTCCCATTTATCATTATTTTTATTTTTAAACCAATCTCTATAACAAATCTTCTTCTCCTTAATTTTTTCTTGTACATCATCTTTCCACCACCAAGTATCTTTATTATTTGAAATAATTCCTTTGGATTCGCCGAGCACATTCTTCGCCACCTTACGGATACAGTTAGCAACTGTCAACCACATAAGATCAGTTTCCCCGTTAATATTCCATTGCCCAAGTTCTAGAACCTTCTTCTTAAATATACATTTGTTCTCATTCTTTAGATTCCACCATCGAGTCTGAGGATAGGATTTTGACTTATTATTTCTTCTCCAATACTTTATCTCGAAATCTAAAATCATTAATCGATGTTGGGTAGTCAAATATTGACTTGGAATGACTTTACAATCTTTACAATCCAAGCGATCTCGTTTTCTTATAAGAAAATAATCAATCTGAGTTCTTGAAGTTTCATTCTTGTACGTGATAACATGCTCCTTTCTCTTCCTGAATAAAATATTAGTAATTACAAGATCATATGTTGAAGAAAATTCTAAAATAGTTTTACTCTTCTCATTTATCTCTCCAAAATTATATCCACCATGAATACTATTAAATTCTTCAGCAACACGTCCAACATTTCCATTTAAATCTCCTCCAATAAATAATCTTTCCTCCTGAGGTATCTCTTATATTAACTCTTCTAAATCATTCCAAAATTTTTCCTTTATGCTCGCATCCAAGCCAATTTGGGGAGTATACACACTTACAATGTTAATAATTATTCCATTGATTATAATTTTTAAAGTCATAATTCTATCATAATTTCTCTTAACTTCCACTACGTGGTCCTTCAAGCTCTTATCCAGAATTATACCCACTCCATTCTTGTTTTTATTCTTACCAGAGTACCAAACTTTAAAACCTAAACCATCAATTTCCTTAGCTTTCTCTCCAACCCATTTTGTTTCCTGTAGACACAAAATATAAATTTTTCTATGAATCATAATATCCACCATCTCCATTAGCTTGCCCGTCATGCTGCCTATATTCCAAGTTCCTAATCTAATTCTATTGACTTGAGTTCTAGTATGATGGACTAGCTTCTTTACCCGCATCCGCCCATGATATAGGGACCCTTGCTCATTTTTCACTACACCCGGGCGCCGATGCAGCGGCCCTTGCCCATTTTTCACTGTATTCAGGCAATACAGCGCATCGCTTCCAGGGAACGCCCTAGCTTTAGCGCAATTTTCTAAAGGATTCATGTCATGATTGATTCGACAAGTTTTACGCTGGCTGTCGACTGCCTAACGCAACCATCCGCGTTTCTCATCCGGGACTTGGGACCCGGCAACAGTGCGTTATATTAGAATATGTGTAGAATGATTAAAAAAAAATTATTTATTATTATTATTATTATTTTTTAAACTAGTATCATTTTAGTCTTGATTTTGGTCCTCGCGCCAATCAGGATTTTAAAACTCCTCTTAAATTATCAAAGTCGATGAAAACTCGATCAAAATTCAGTTAAAACTACTGAAATTTTTTTTAAAAAAAATAATGTTCATTAATTATCATTAATAATTTTAATTTTAATTTATAAAATTTAGAGATTTTATAGAAAAAAATTAATGCTATCAATACTCAAACTGTCGAAATTGTGAAAATTGATACCTTTATCTTATGATTGAAATCGAGTTTTGAATACTTAGTTCAAATTCATTTATTTTATTTCTAATTATATAAGAGTAATGCTAAAATCATCCCAAATATTAAAGTTAATTAAAATTTATTATGAGATATTATTATTATAAAGGTAAAATTAGAATTTTCATCTGTTTTACCATAAATAAAATGGTAAATTGCATCGAGAGATCAAAAGAGTATTGTAAATTAATCTTAAGTTTTTAAACACTTTGGCCTCATTTAGTTCGAATTTTTTTTATAAAAAAAAATTTATTTTTTAAATTTAATGGGAGAGAAATTTATTTTAATATTAGAAAGTATGTAAAATGTAAAATATTTTAAATTCTAATATCTGTATTTATATGGGATGTGAAATAAAGTTAATTTTTATAGTTAAAATTTGTGTTAGATAAAAAAAAAATCTCGAACCAAACAAGACCTTTAGTTTGAGTTCTGAGATTGAGAAAGCACTGCAGTTTTAGTCGTTCTTTCAAAATTTTATAATTTTCATTGAATTTCTCAATAGAAAATGTAAAATTTGATTTTTTTGACAAGTTTAAAATATTTACATATTTTAAAAGACCATATCCCTTCGATTCTTATTATTTTTTAAAAGTTTAATTTCTATTATCTCTTACTTTTTCACTAAAAAATTAAAACTAAAAAATCTAAATATTATAGTTTAAAATTACATTTTAAAAGTCCAAAAATTTAATAAACGAGAATAATTTTATAATATACTAATAAAAAATTAATAATTATGCTTTAATTAGAATCAAAACTATAGCGATTTTGCAACCTCCAAGATTTCGATTGAGATTTTTAAAAAATTAAAATAATTTGTAACGCCCTTTTGATCTCAGAGGCCCGAATACAGTTTACCTTAATTTATGCTCCTACGAATACTTATTAATATTTAGTAGTTGTTGACATTAAAAACAAATTTAAGCAAAAAAAAAGCAAGTTTAATTTGACGCGTTTTGCATCCCGCACATATTTGATAACAAAGTTGGCTCTAATAAATAGCATCGGATTCAATTCTCAAATTGACTTTGGATAAGTGAAGCGGCTTCTATTGAAACCATGTAATAGATATTTTCAGCTAAATAGCTTTTTTTTGGATTCAGTGTTATTTGATCAAAAAATATATTTAGTAGATTTACTCGAGTGAATCTGCTTCAAAAAAGTTGAAAGTCATTTTATGCTGCTTGTCAAAGAAGTCCTAAGTTAAACAAAATTAATATAAAATTGAGAAGAGAAAAATATTTTATTATATTTGACATGATATCTGATATTCTGATTTAGATTTAGATTTTATCTTCGTGTTTAAGTTGATAGGACAGCTCGGTTGTTAATAGGCCGAGTTGAATTTCGATCGATTTACGGGCCTACTTAAAGGCGAGTTTCGATGTGCAATATTTGTGAAGCTTAAAAAAAAAAAGAAAAAGATGAAATATTTGCCATGGCTATTGTACAAGCTTTTGGCCTATCAATGTCATGTGTTTGTTGTTCCACTTTAGTGCTGTCTGAAGGGATGGTGAAGAAGAGCTAGGGCTGATCCTCATGAGATCTCCTAGCATGGGCTACTTCATCTCAGCTAGAGGTTGGTCCCATTTCACTGATTCAATTCTCTTCACAACTTCATTCATCAATAATTCTCCAATCACAATTTAAAATAATAATAATAATAATAATAATAATAATAATAATAATAATAATAATAAGTCTTCAATCATTCATTCTTAGCCCTCTCTCTCTATCAATTATATATGTCCTTCCCTGGCTAGCATGCTTTATCTTGATCTTCTTTCACTATACATATTATTGCTCTTAATTTTATTTCATATATATATATATAAATATTTATTTCATCTGGGCTCTTGAAATTAGAATTGCGTTGTGAATTGGTCTGATCTTTTATAAATTTAAATATTTAATTTAAAATATGCTACTTGTTATGACGAGAAACAATCAGATTTTTTACGTGGAAAATCGGCTGAGCGGAAAAACCACGGTTCCTTTCTAGGAGGCTTCAAAAATCACTAGAATCAATCTTTTTTAAGTTACAGCAAGAGAGATTCGCTTTTTCTTTGGGTACTGCCCGAGGGGGAATCCACTTTTTCTGTTACAGTGAGATATTTATAGCTTGTTCTACCCTGTAGAGTCATTTCAGCAGAATGAGCTTCAGCTCTAGTTACAAATCATTAATGTCCGCAAAAAGGGGGAGGGGGCATTTCCTGGCCTTTGCTGTACGACATACGAATTATACCGTCTGACGGCAGGAGAGCCCATATCTCTTGAAAGCAGTTTGGTCACCGATACTTCGCCAAACGCCGGTCAGCTCTGGTCCCTGCTGTTCGTCTAGTCCGCTTCGGCATGTGCTGTTCGGGGTGATACCTCTCATGTTCGACGCCGAGCGCTCATTCTTGCTGATGCCATTTGAGCTTCCACGTGTGCGGTCCAGATGACAAGACGTGGGCCCAGATGCAACACTACTTGTAAAAAAAATATTTTTGGAGGTGACAAATATAAATTTACTTTTATATTTATAAGAATAAAATTTTAATAGATCACTACAGTTTACTTATAATTACACTAATGATTCATGTTTTTCGAATTCCATCACTTGAGATTTAAGAGCAAAACAAAATATATAGCGACTTAATATGTTTCTAAAGCTTTTTGTTTAAGGATCTAATTGAAGAATTTTAAAAGGTGTTTGACTAAAATGTAATTACAAGTGAACAGTAAAAATTTATGATATGTAATTTTTTTTTCTATAATTAAACTCTTTTTTTAATGCATCTCGTTCGCTCTCTTTTTCTTTCGGGTAATAAACTCTTTTGTTTGCAATTTAATCTCAACTTTTTACAAATCTTTGTTTGAGTCTCTGAGGTAAAAGGCTACAATTTTAGTCCGTCTTATAGAATTTTATGATTTTCGCTGATTTTTTTATTAAAAATATGAAATTTAATCATCTTTTTAATGATTTGAATTATTTACATATTTTAGAAGACTATTACACTCTTTTATTTTCATTATTTTTTAAAATTTTTAATAAAAATTTAAAATTTAATTTCGCTCGTCTCTTTCATTCTTTACACTAAACATGTAAAAATAAAAATATTAATATTGATATTTCAAAATTATATTTTAAAAAATCAAAAAATTAACGAATGAGAATAATTTTATAGCATATTAGTAAAAAATTAAATTCTTTGAGAATTCAAATTAAAGTTTTTAAAAAATTGAAATGTAATGCTCGTCTGACTTGAGGGGCTTGGATGTAATTTACTTTTTTTTTAATGCAAAATAATAGAATGCATCTGATAAGATGATATGGATTTTTTTGAAACCATGCATGAAAATATCATTTTAGTTAATAATTAATTGTTTAGTGTTGAAGAAAAATTTTAAAATTAAATTAAATTCTTCAATTAGACCATAGACCGATCATGTGCAAGCTAGTCTATTGTTTAGTGCAACTCGTGTCGGAAAAGATGGGAATACGACCAAACGAGGACCACTTGATTAGAGTCGCTTTGCCTTTGTACAATTGTACGTACCCATGATGCATGCAATGCATGTGGGGTTGGATTGCGACCATGCGGCCATGCCCACTGATCAAACGGACCCCCACCCCTCCGTTCCCCAATCACACACAAACGCGCACGCATGTTGATTTTTGAAAAAAATTTATAGTTAAATTTTAATTATATTTTGATTTATAATTTTTTTTTATAAATGAGCTCTTGTTATTTTTAAGGTCGCTACCTTCGAGGGAGAGGGAGAAGAGAGAGAAAATGTGTGTGGAACGGCTGGGCATTCGCTAGAGAGAGAGAAAGTGGAGGGGGGTGATGGCCCATCCGCCTCCTCTTGCTCCCCGACATGAGCAGGCGAGAGCAAGTGAGAGAGAGAGAGGATAGGGGCGGGAAGCTCGCCCCGTCCACCTGCTCCTGCCTGGGAGTAGACACGAGAGAGAGAAGATAAATTTAAAATTTTAATAACAAAATATTCCTTAAATACTTACGAAAATTATTAATTTGGATTTTTAATATAATAATTTGAATTTTTAGGGACCTTTATTGTTATGAAATGTTGGGATCTTTCAACAAGTTTTTTTGAAATTTTAGATCAAAATATAATTAGAAGTTAACAATAAAAATAATTTAGTAATTAACTCATTATAATATTATATCATATTATATTCAGTATAACTAATATTAGGAGAGAAATATCACTGTGCCATAGAGGAATACTTGCAAAGATGTAAGAAGCTCTCCTTAAAATGGTATGTTAGGTGGCTTGTCTATCAAATGCACCGCTGTGACGAACCATGGCCAAAAGGTGCATGGAGTGATCACTAAGTTATGTCTCATAAAATAAGAGAATCACTGGTGCAAGAAATGGCTTCTAGCATTGGTGAAAGAGAGATATGAATGAATTATTTCATATCGAAAGGTAGAAGCCAGGGAGTTCCTGTCTTATATATGTGATCAGATTGTGACCCGTGATGCTTATAGCCAAAGAAAGTGAGAAATGATTGTATGGTGATATTTTGAGGGAAAAGTGAAATTACTAAATGCATAGAATGACTCCTGATAGGCATTTAAGCCTAATGAGAGATGCATGTAACTGACTATGCATCGAAAAATGAAAGGGAGTTTAGCTTTGTTTGCACCAAAATTTCTCATATTATCCTTTTCCAAATGCTATAGTTCTTTTTCTAAAGCATGAACATCATCAATGACACAACCGAGTCCATCTTCTCTATTTTCAGAGGCTATAGTCCTTTTTGTCAAGCATGATCATCTTTGATGGGATAGCCGAGTCCATCTTCTATTAAGAGTATATTTATCGATGCTCCGACGCCACTTGTTATGAGAATGTAGTAACCTGATCAAACTCTATGGTCATTCAAGCTAATTTCAGAGAGTGCATAATAAACACCGAATCTAATATCTAAACTAATTAGGACCTTATATAATACAGAAGAGATAAGAAGGAACATTACAAAGAGTTTAACTTAAGAGCGTCTAAATAACTAGCTAAGTTTAAGAGTGCTTCTGTCTCTTCACTTAGAGTCTGAACCCAACGGATTTATAGAACAATTGTTAATAAATGGGTAACCCAAATCTAACCTGACCCAATTATGTCCAAACCAAACTCAATTTGTTAATAAATCTATTTAAGTTCATGACCTATAACTAAAATTTTTAAAGTCAAGCACAGGTCGTATTCACGGGTTGGATCATATATTGCCACCTCTATTTCTGATATTTAAACAAACTCATTCTCTACTCGACTAAGAGAACACCACTGTATCATTGTCAATAAGATCCCTATAGAGAAAGTCCCACCCATCATGCCATTATAGTGACCTTTCAATAAACCTTGAGTTAGGATAGTTGAAAGAGAGAACAAAATGTCACCATAAAGCCCAACACATGATATGAAAGTCAACCCCCTTTTAAATGCATGTTTATTTCTAGGTCCAGCAAAAGCTTGTAAACTAAGTTGCATTTTCTTAACACATTAGAGAGGAACAAATTAAGCCAACCCGTTTCTTTGGCACATGTGCTGCTGATCGACCAATTTCGATACGTTTTCGAGCGGCCAAAAGAAGCTTATTAAAGGGTACATTCATGGTGGGCCTTGTTCATCATGTGCTCTTGCATACATCTCTTTCTCAATCTTCTATCACTTTAGACTTTTCTTTATGTATCACTTTCATAGTTTTATTAAAGAGTTTGATTAGCTGCTTTTGACAGAGTTGATACAATCTTCGAAGGAGCAACAGAAGAAGCCTTTCAAAAGATTAATAGAAATAAAATATGAAAAGTTACAGATATCAGAAGCATAGCTTGAAAGAGAGAGAAAAGGAAAAAATTCGATGAATACCGTAGTACTATAGTCTCAAAAATAAGTTTGAGATTTAAGATTTAGGAATTAGGATTGTTAACATTCATATCAGTTTCGAAAGTTATCAAAATCGAGAAATAGCTACTTAAACTACTGAGCAATGAGGCTTAAGAAGACAAAGTTATGAACAAGGAACATCCATCAATTGATCGGGATAGGCATCATCAGAGCAGGACGGGATGATCTTTGACCGAATCCAGTCCAACGAGGAGCTTACGGATAGGTTGCGCCAGATCTGTCAACGCTCGAACTTGAAAGCAAATAGGTTTCAAACATCGTATCCAAATCGTTTTTTAAGCATTGCCAACCAAATAAATCGAGAAAAAAACAATGTAAATAGCAACTGTCATGAAGGTCTTCTGTCAAAAAAAATAGCTGAAGACTGGCCCCATTGATGCAATCCTGGGGGGCAGAACTGATGGCACCATGCCCTCCCTAACCAATATATTATTATACAAAGGAGGACTTTTTGGTTCAATGAAATTCATATATTAATATTATTTAAATATCATTGTCACCTAGATGTAGATTGTAATCGAATAATTTTTGTTTATTTCGTTGAATATCATTATATAATATTATCGATTCGTAAGACTAGTGGTGTTTGAATGTCGTTCGATTTTGAGTAACATTTAGATATCACCCTAGAATATCAAATTTATAATATTATAAAATCAAATAATTTTTTTTTTTTTTTTGAAATAACTTTACTTCACAGCAACATTGAGTTTTAATGAGTTCTACGTATCTATCGTAGACTTAAATTTGAATTTGAAAGATTTTGCGGTATGCAGTAAATGCATTATAATATTTTATGAATATTATTTTTAAGAACAAAAAAATTCTTTTGTTTTCGTAAGATTTGAGCAGAGGTACATGATGTACTGATTCAAATCATCATTGTATTATAATATTTTATAAATATTATTTTTGAATCGTTATATTATAATGATTTTTCCGATGAGATTTTAGATCTTAAACTTATCAAGAGTGGCAATGAGTTCTGCACAGCAACTTGGTTGTTCACCTGTTCAAAACTGAAAGAGCACAGGCCTTTAATTGGGCCATTATTGACAGAAGGCCCAATGGGCTTTAAATGGGCTTTAAAGGAGCCCATATTCGATGGCTTAATGTTAGGCCTGTTAACGGATCAGATCCGGATCGGGTTCCGACCCGGATCCGATTCCAATATATCCGGATCGGATTAAAAATCGGAACGGATCGAGGTCAACCCAGATCCGTTCCATGACCCGCCACGGTTCGAATTTTCGGATCGAATTTCGGGTCGACCCGGAATTTTTTTTACATAATTTAACACTATTTTTTCAATAACTACAACTATTAGTTGTATATATATATTCTTATATTTTAAAATAAAATTTTGATCACTAAAATTTACAATATAAATCCATTATAGTAGAAAATATAGGAATAATATATAAACATCTAAAGATCATATCACTGACATCAGCATTATATTACAATATTATAAAACATAAAACTAATAGTTGAATGAAAATATTACACAAAAAATAAAGCGCAGTTCTGTTAAAGCTAGCACTAAACATTTTATCTTAACTTTAAAAAATATTTGTAGCTATTTATCCCACTTCATAATACAAGCACTTCCTGGTTACTTCACTTAAAATAATTTGCAATAGCCTCTTTAATTATTATAGGCCTCAGTCACATTTCAAAACCTTCATAACATAAACAACAATTAACATATATAATTAAATAATAAATATACAAATACGTAAAATAATTTCATACTTATAAATTTCGGGTCAGATTTTTTTCGGGTCGGATCAGCATCGACCCGGATCCGACCCGACAATACTTAAACGGAGCGGGTCGATTTTTTGAAATAATCGTGCAGGTCAAAAATTTATTCCGTTTCATAAGATAATCGATTCGGATCGGATCGGATCAAGATCCGACCCATTTTCAGGTCTACTTAATGTGGCCTACAGAAGGATCTTGTAATTATTATCTGAAAAGATTAGGAAGATCAGATATCGTTAATTCGTTATCCTTCTAATAATTAAACCTATTTAAAAAATTTGACCGTTTCGGGGCTGCATTCCTTTCGGCCTTTCCGACCGTTACGTCAAGATTTCAAAATCCGGAAGTCCGGCAGCAGATCACGTCCCAGCCGTTCGCTTTAACCCCACCAACGGCTCAGATTCCGTCTCCAGATCCTCGGCCTCTCTGCTTTTCGCTCTGTCCAGCTCTCTCCGTTCAGCTTTTGTGCTTCAGCTGACGATCTCGTTCAAGAAACTCCAACAAAATACCTACCATTGCAGTCTTCATTTTAGGAGAGCAATAGGCGCTGAATCTCCGAAGTGGAAGATGGAAATTTTCAGGAGGACGGAGTTCAGATAGTTTGATGTCGCCGATCTCCTTCAAAGAAACGCTCTTTCGCTTTTAAACCTGGATTTGAGCTTCTCGATTCGGCAAATTCATGCCGGAATTGTAAAGCTGCCGTCCATTTCTTTGATTCTCTTCCTTGTGGATTCTCGAAGAGATGCCCGTCATTACTCGCTCACAAATCTCCGGCGGTAGCTCGGAGGGATCGTACATATTTCCGGCTCGCCGCCAATCCCTGCTGCGAGATCCCCACCATGGCCTCAAGGAGAAGATGAAAGCTCTTACCCTTTTATATGATCAGCAGAATAAAAAGTCTCAGGTCCTAATCCATCACCCAAGCGTTGATCTTCTCCACTCCAATCGCAAGAATCCCACAGATGATCGCAAACAAGAACAAGAGTTGAGGAGGAACGAGGAAGCAGCGGTTATGAGAGAGAACATTGTGATTCCGAAGAAGAAAACTGCTGTCTTCTCTAAATCTGAAGCCAAGGAAAATGAAGAATTGAAGAACTGCAACAGGATTCCAGCCTACGCGATGCAAGAGAAGGCAGCAACAGTGTCCCGAGCTGCTGCGAGAAGGTCATCATTGGCCCCAGTGTCGGAGGTTAAAGTTTCAATGGGGACGAAGAAGACTGATGAGGAGGCAGAGGTCTGCGGAGACCTCGGAAGCAGAATAATGGTGTTTGTGCGGCTAAGGCCCATGGGGAAGAAAGAGGAGGAGGCCGGGGCGAGGAGCTGCGTTAGGATTGTCAATAAAAGAGACATCTATCTTACTGAATTTGCTTCGGAGATGGACTACCTTCGGCTCAAAAGGGTTAGAGGCCGCCATTTCTGCTTCGATGCCTCATTCCCTGAATCTACCACACAACAAGTAGTGTACTCAACCACGTAAGTTCACAATGGAAATGCTCTTTTGATTCTCTTTGTTGGGTTCCTTCATATTCTCAAATTTAATTCTCTGTCGCCATCAATTATATCTAAGATAAAGATTTCCCTAAATCCTCAGTATGAAGCCAAATCATGTATGCAGGACAGCAGAGCTGGTGGAAGGTGTTCTTCAAGGGAGGAACGGCTCTGTATTCTGCTACGGAGCAACTGGTGCGGGGAAAACGTACACGATGCTTGGGACTTTAGAGAACCCAGGAGTAATGGTGTTGGCTATAAAGGACCTATTTGCAAAAATCAGACAAAGGAGTTTTGAAGGAAAACACTCAGTCCTCCTCTCCTACCTTGAGGTCTATAATGAAACCGTTGTAGACCTTCTGTCTCCTGGGAGACCACTTGTCCTCAGAGAAGATAAACAGGTTAATACTTAAGCCTTTCAAGCTAGGATTTTTACTTGCATTAAAGCAGGATGATTGCTTGTATGTTATTTCCTAGTAATAATTTCATATTCTTACACATCCCGTTGCACGCGTACTTATTCACTTTATGACATGCTTTAGTTCAGGATAGTTTTTGTTTTTTTAAAGCTTTATGCTAGAGATAATTCACTAGAATTCGAACTTGAAACCTCTGACTTTTGATACTACGTTAAATCTCTAGTTACCAACTGATGATGAACACATGCTACTTCAGAGTTTGAGATATAATTCTTCTACCTTTGATATAATAATGTATCATCAAACTTATGTTGCTTCTACATTGCTTTGCATATTGTGAATACTATTGAAAATTAAGCGCTAAAAAGTGCTTGTATTGTGTGTTTTTTTTTTTAGGGAATAACGGCAGCTGGGCTCACTCAATACAGAGCTTATTCAACAAATGAAGTAACCCTTATGACTTACACTACCGCCAACTTTCATATTATAAACTTTAGTGATGGACATGAAGACAAATTGATTGTTGAATTCTTTTCTCAGGTTATGCAATTGCTTCAGCAAGGAAATCAAAATCGAACAACTGAGCCCACAAGAGTAAATGAGACCTCTTCAAGATCACATGCCATACTTCAAGTACTTCCCTCTTCCTCCTAAAATATATCAAATTTTGTCTATTAATTTTGTACAATGTTATTTATTTGGTTGTTGAACTAAGGTTATAGCAGAGTATCAAGTCAAAGACTCGAATATGACAGTGACTCGAGTTGGGAAACTGTCTCTCATAGATCTAGCTGGCTCAGAGAGAGCTCTTGCTACTGATCAAAGGAGCCAGAGATCAATAGAGGGAGCCAACATAAACAGATCGCTCCTTGCGTTAAGTAGTTGCATCAATGCTCTTGTAGAGGGAAAGAAGCACATTCCTTATCGAAATTCAAAGCTCACGCAGCTCTTAAAGGACTCCTTGGGAGGGCCATGCCATACTGTCATGATCGCAAACATCAGCCCGAGCAATCTCTCTTTCAACGAGACTCAGAATACTCTTCATTGGGCTGATCGAGCAAAGGAAATAAGAACAAAGGTATGTTATCTTTGCTCTTTAGAAATACATCTCTGTAGTCTTTCTTTATGAGATGTTCTTCATGTTTACCTATACAACATATATTAATGCGACATTTCATCCTTAAGAGAGCCGGCCTAACAATTTTTATTATCTTGAATTCTCTCAGAAAATGCTAGAGCTCCACTATTGAACTACTAGTAGTATGTGATTCTCATCTCCGTCGATAGCCTTATACGAGCAATATGGGATCGATTACTCATTTTAATAATTCCGACCATCACCCTAGTCTACATCCTCTAGTATTTTTCTTCAATAGATTTTATCAATTCATTATTAAATCTTCACTGTTTCCCCATACATTCATGATTCATGTCAAATTTTTCCTCCTAATTACGCTAGCAAGTGAAGATATGCATTATTAGTTACCAGTTAGAATATGCATAAATAGTTTCATATCTGATTCTAAACATAATTCTTAATATTTGTTGCTTACTGAATTCAAATTTATGATTTTTTATCTTCGCTCATTATTTCATTGTGTAAGAATATGAAAACATTGTTGGCCTATTGCCTATAAACTTAAGCCTTTAAGGGCAATTAGTAACTAGAGATTCATATTAGACCTAGAGATCTAGAGTTTGAATGCTAGTGACTCAAATATTTCTCGCATAAGGTTACAATAAAATGAAAATATACATATGTCAAATTCACAGTGCAAAACAAAGATAAGCTTAAGGTTGTAAGTAAGCATAAGAATACAAAAATAACGAGAGGTCTATAAGCATAAGAATATAAAAATATTTTTTATTGCCTATTAGCTTAAGCTTTTAGGTCAGTTGGTAACGAGATATCTAACACACTTATATCGAATCACTATAATAATGTGAAAAATTAAAGCTTAAAAGTTTCCAAGTGGAGACAAAAAAAAGTATAAAATAGGTACAAAAGGGAACGGCTTCAAGCCTTGCCTTGTTGGACTGCTAGAGTCAAAGTATGAAATCAAGCAATACTAGTAGATAGAGGCCAAAGAGCTGGAGAGCTAAAGGATCAGTAGTGATGGGTGTGGGGGAGAAAACCCCGTCTTTACCTTTTGTTCCTCTTTTTTATAGTTTGGAGAGTAGCGGATAAACAAGTGTTTAAAATGTTAAACTAAAATTTCTTTCGTATTAAAATTATAAGATAAAATCCAAATGATTCTTCGATATCTCAAAATAAGTTTTTCTTTATAAAAAACGTTCAAGTTAAAGTTTTGAAGAGGATTTCCTTTCAGGCATGTACAGCAAATGAAGCAGTGCCATTGCCAGAGTCTGAAACCAATCAAACCAAACTGCTCCTGGAGCTGCAGAAGGAAAACAGTGAGCTAAGGCAGCAAACTGCCCGCCTCCAGCAGAAGCTCTTCAGCGTCGAAGCTCAAGCAATAGCGTCGTCGTCCCTGCAGCCACCGCCGCCCAATATTCCCTCCTCCCCTCTCCTCTCCAACACCCCATGCTCCATGAACCGAAAACCCAAGCGCTCCATTCTCAGCGGAAACTGTTTCAGCTCTCCAGCAGTAGCAGCCAACGAGACCTTCGTCGCAGAGCTTCAGAAGAGAGTAAAGGCGCTGGAAGCAGAGATTGAGAAGCTGAAAAAGGAGCACGAGCTTCAGATTAAGCAGAAGGATTGTTTCATCCGTCAGTTGATCGCGAAGAAGGGTGTGAACTCTCCTTGCGGAGGGGAAGGAAAAAGCCGCTTGGGGAAGAGAGGAGGAATACCGCTTAAGGAAGACTTGCCGAGCCATGCTCACCGGCTCGTCTCTCCTCAAGCGACCGCTGCGAAGAAGAAGAGGAGCTTCTGGGATATTAGCGCTGCTAATAGTCCCTCCGTCGCTACTGCTAATGGAAGGAAGACGAGAAGCCATGTGGATGTGCTTGCTCCCCAATCTCCTCCGGCTCCTTCACTGCTCGTTCCGGTGAGATCTCTCTCTCTCTCTTCCTGCCTCCCTCCCTAGGTATTTGAAAAAAAAAAACATAAAATTTTATTGAGTTAATTTAATAAAAAATCTATAGATAAATTATAATTACTATTTAATTTACAATTTTTTAAAAATTTATTAGAAGGCCCTGCATTTCATATAATTTTAAGATATAAGAATTATAATTTACAGTAATCTTTATTATTATAAAAATTTTAAAATAAAAATATTTTAATAATTTTTTGAAAACAATAAATTAATTAATAATTATGAGTTAATTCTTTAATTTTTATACTTAGCATTATATATTGTTTAAACAAAATTAATACCCATCAATTTTTTAATTGTACTTACCTTAAGAAAAAAACTAATGACATTACCCCGTATCGTTAGTGCGAGGCCGTCACACACCACATGGTGTATTGGGCCTGGCTATCGAGTACGTAATTTAAAAAGAGGAATGCTTACATATAACGGGTGTATATATAAATTATATAATTTTTATCAGGCAGCGTTACATGATTGGAATGAGTTTTTAGTAAGGCTTTAAAACTCAGTCACAGTTTCGAATCGATTTTTGTTCAAACCGATTCGAAAATACTACCAAGTTTCGGTTTCTGCCGAAACCTGAATGTTTTAGCAACTCGGTCATAGTTTTGAATCAGTTTCTGTACAAACCGATTCGAAAATGCTACCGAATTTCAGTTTCTGTCAAAACTTGAATGTTTCGGCAGTTTCAACTGAGTTTTGATCAAAATTATTGAAAATCGATAGAAATTACCGAAACTCATCTTTCTTCAAAAAAAATAATATTCACTGAATATTATTTACAAATTTAATTTTGAATTTATAAAATTTAAATAATTTATAAAAACTTTTGAAATTGCTAATATTATAATTATCAAAACTATTAAAATTACCGAAATTAATGCTTTTATGTTATCGCTAAAATCAAAATTGTAATCGAGTTTTAAAAACTTAGTGTTAACTACCATTATTTATATTTAAAAAAAAATTCAAATCATCTCAGTTCATGATAGAAATTATAAATTAAAATAAGAGCATTTGTATACCTACCTCTTCATTTTTGTTAATTATATATTAAATCCCTTATTATTTCATTTTAAAACTTAACGTTCTAAATATTTTAAAAACAAAAATCATAGGCACATTTCCATTTATAAAGATAATTAGAAAATTTTATATATACATAACATAATAAAAAAATTTAAATAATTATAATTAGCAAAAAAAAATTGAATATATTATGTTTAGAATATTTGAGAATTAAATTATAAAATAAAAAAAATAAAAATTTAATATATTAATGAAAAAAATTTGAGAGATATGCATGTAATTCTGTCATTAAAATATATAGTCAATATATGTAATTATTAAAAAATAATCTATACATAATAAAATAGTATTTAGAAATAATTACCTATATGCCATATAATTTAATTTTATTTATGACTTAGTTAATTACGTTATGCACACTCAAAATATTATAAAATCTTACATACACATATTTTAATTTATTTCTATTATAATGAGTAATCATAATTTTTCAATAACTTAACTATAGTTAGATTACAAAAAATCTGAGCCATTCATCATATTATTTTAAGGATATTTAAATATATTTTGAGTGAAAATCAGAAAACTTTAATGTTTAGGTAGCGGCAAAAGAAGGAGACATCCACGACGTGAATTGATTTTAGGACAAATCAACGCTTTAGTGTGGTATTGAGAAAGAAAAAAATATGTACCATTAAGAGTAAAAATATAATTTTAATGATTTACTAACAGAATATTTTTTTTTTCAAATAGATTTTGATTAAATTTTAATTCAAATGTGTATATGTAAGATTTTGTAATGTTTTGAGTGTGCATAGCATAATTAACTAAGATTGGATGGATAAGGCATAAATAAAATTAAATTATATGGCATGTAGGTAATTATCCCTAGTATTTAACGTAGTTTCTCATTTCATGATCACCGTACATTTCTCTTTTAGGAAGAGTAAATATCATTAAAGTTCTTAAAGTAAATAAATAATATCAGGTAGGTCTTGAAATTTTTTATTTTGATTCCTTAGTTTTAAAAATATTTTCAATTGGGTCCCTGAGTTGATATAAATAATTCACAAGAGAGAGAGAGGGGGATATAAATAGAGTTAAAAAACAATTTTAACATTATTAAATTGTTAAGGAAGGTACGAGATTGATATACTAAATAAGCACAGTTTTTAAATTTTTTCACTTTAGTCCCTGTGAGTAGGTTTTTATTTCAAATAGGTCCTCTTGCATTTTCTGTTATTAGATTTCTGCAAGTCTTTATCCTGCAACGCATTTAACGAATTCGGGTTTAATTATCATGCGGAAAAAATGACTTGTGCAAAATCTATAATATGACATACCATCAAATTTTAAAAGACCCGATCGAATGTTTGTTAAATGAAAACACTTAGGCTTCACACATCTACAAGTAATTCGTGGGATAAATTGCATTCAGGTTCTTGATTCTAGGGCATAATATCGAGTAGATCCATATTTTTCAATTTAGTCTAAACGGTTATTTTTATTGTTCAATTCTTGGCAAACGTGATGCCCGTGGCCGAAGAGGGCGGGGAGTGATTGCCGGGTGATGTCCTAAGAGAAAGGAATCACTGAGGTAAAGTGCAGCTCCTAGCAGGCTTCTAGGCCAATAATGAGTGGTGAGAGGGGCACAAAAATGAATCGTCCCACATCGAAAAGGGAGAGAGATCCTGAGCCGTATAAGTGGATAACGTAATCTCAAATGATAGAAGCACCTTTTGGGCCAAAACCGTGAGGCTAATGATGGAAAACTCGATAATTGAGCGTGCTTGGGCTGGAGTAGCACTGGGATGGGTGACCTCCTGGAAAGCACTCAAGTCATGCAGTTTTCCTAAAGTCAAAGCGGACAATACATCTACAATGAGATCACAGAATGTTACAGTAAATGACAGTTTTACCTCTCCTTCTCTCTCGTTCTCTCAACCATCGCCAGAGCAACCAGAGAGGAAGAAGAGGGATGGAGATAAAAAGGGAGAGAGAAATACAAATTTATTGAAAATATAGATTATTGATGGAAATCGTCTAAATGGATCTACGTAAAGTGTTTCACATAACTTTAGGGATTTGATTGAGAACGTTAAAACTATCTCACGGACTCACTATAAGTTTAAAATTTTGAAAATACAGACTCGTGTGATACTGTGACCTAACCTCAGAAGCCCCAATGTAATTTACCATTTTTTAATAAAAAAAAGTATGCTTTTTGTGAGTGTTCTGCTACTGATGCAGCTTGCATATCACTGTTTCTGGTTTATGTTCATGTTGGGGCCACACATTGCTGATTATCTTCTCCAGCCAGGGTTTGCATGGGCTAAGCAGAATGCAGCAGCAGCAGCAGTGAATTGAAATGCACACAAAGCTGACCAAAATTTTTTTTTTTTAATTTTTTTTTTTATATATATATATTTTTTTTTTCATTTTCTTCTCTTAGTCTGGTCTTTTTTTGTTAGGGTAATTGTATTCCCTTTTATTCACATGCTATTATGAATGTTCTTGTTCAGTTTAGTGATGAAAAATAATAATAATAATGTTTGTTCAATATTCTGCTGTGGGCATGAGAGCAAATTTATTTTTTTTTAAAAAGATTTTTACATACAGAACATGAAATTTATATAAAATTACACATTTTACCATCAATTCATAAATATTACCACTATCACACCATATTCATTTAAATTTTATACATTTCACATATTTCACACCATATTTTTTTATGGTGAACTTCACATTTCTAAATTGGCCTTGATCTTAACTATATTATTAATATATTAATTAAATACTATAAATAAATTAATTTATATAAACAATAATTTAAATATTTATGAATTTATGTATTTTAATTTATTTATCTTATTTAAAATTTTCAATTAGGGTGCCGAATTTAAATCCATTGAAGTAACAAAATTGATATGTTTACAGTAAAAAATAAAAATATATATTAGAATTTAAATATTAATGAATTTATACATTAAGTATATGAAATATGTGAAATACGTAAAATTTAAATGAATATAGTGTGATAGTATTAATATTTACGAATTGACAGTAAAATGCGTAATTTCGTGTAAATTTCATATCGTAAAAACCCTTTTTTTAAATTGATTTTCTTCATCTATGATATTGCTAGGGAGATAATGACTGTTTCTTGATTCATTATTTATTTATTTTGGTAATTTCATCTGCACTCCTCAGCAAATTCGATTATTCGTAGGTTTATAAAAATGAAAAAAATTCTTTTTGCTTAAATGTTGTTTGATAGATTTCATTAAGCTTCAACATTAAATTATTTTTTAAAAAATAATTTAAAATATATTGTCAAATATAAAAATAGCTATTATAGATTATAATATAATAAAATAAAAGCTGATGTTTGAATAACAATTGAAAATAATTAAATATAATTATAATATTAAATATTTATTTTTAAATTTTTTAAAAATAATAATTTAACAATCAAATATAAAAAAAGACTTATGTGAAAAAAAATTTATGAGAGATGAACTTAAAGACCTCTTTTACTTAATTTTAGA
Organism: Apostasia ramifera; assembly: GCA_019297695.1. Classification (NCBI taxonomy): domain Eukaryota; kingdom Viridiplantae; phylum Streptophyta; class Magnoliopsida; order Asparagales; family Orchidaceae; genus Apostasia; species Apostasia ramifera. The sequence continues at coordinate 522,562 of JAEMOT010003440.1, forward strand.
ATTTAATATTTATATATATCGTTTATTTTAAACTTTTCATTCTTTAAATAAAATAAAATACTAATTTTTTTTTTAAATTGATGGAAGTAACTTGTGAAAAAGATAAAATTTATAGTTATAATTTAAAATATAAAATAATGTACATAATTTTAAAATAAAATTAATATTTTATAAAATATAGTAATTTTAAAGCTGGAGTTTTGATTGAAAATATTGGCTTGAACCAAATAGGTATTAATCCCACATAGCAACCTAAAAATAAAATTAAAATTCAAAATTAAAATTTAATAAGACAAAAAGGAAATTAATTATATCTGCGAGACCCTGAGCAAGTAGATGCTGAGCTCCGGCCCGCCGCCGTTGCCGTCCGGGCTCATCATGTAGAAGGCCTCGGAGTCCCCGGACCCCACCACCCGCTCGAATCTCGCCCTCATGTACATCATCTCCTCCTCCGACCCGCCGCCAGCGCATCCGTCGCCGGCCTCCGCCGCCGCCGCCGATGGCAGCACTCCGGCGCCCATCGACACCGGCTCCACGGCGCGCAGCACGCGCCAGTCCCCCGGCCCGCACTCCCTCCGCAAAGCGTAACCGCATTTCCTTCCGTTACAGTACGCCCTCCACAGCCGCTCCTCCACCAGTCTAACCTTACCGCCGCCACCTTCGCCGCCGCCATCGGCGGAGACCGCGGAGGCGGGGGTCTTGTGCTCGCACTCGAGGGCGATGCGGACGAGGCCCGAAGCCATCTCCTTGACGAGGGAGCTGGTGGGCGTGGGGAGCTCGACGAGCAGCGCCGGGCAGGCGCGCGGGTCCGACTGGAAGGCGATCCGCACGTGCCCGCGCCGCGGTCCAAATAGCGTTCCGATCACCCGAGGGCCGAGCCCGGCCGGCCGACGGTTCCTGCCGGAGACGGCCAGTCTCAAGGCCGACCGAATCCGGCGCACCGCTCGGCGCGTCGCCGTCAAAGAAGCAGTTTTTCGAGCAGGAGGGTGCGCTGGCGCCGTGGCTGCGGCGGCGGCCAGGGAGGCTGAGGCTGCCGTCGTCGGAGCGAGCGACTCTTCGTCCTCGGCGCCGCCAGCGCTGGGCTTGAAGCCAGCGGCGCTCTCGACTCTGGCGATGATCCAGCTGAAGTGGCGCCGGGAGAAGGAGAAGGATGACTCGTTCGGAGTTCGCGCCGTAATCTGCTTCATCTCTCCAAACTCCGAAGGGCGAAAGACGAGAAAGAAGAAGACGGGGGTGACGATAAGCTAACGCTGTCTCGTTCTCGTTCTGGGATTTGGTTATGGAGGGGATCAGGGGGCATTTATTCCATTCTTCTAAGTACCTTTTGGCAGTGAGTACTGCCGGCCAGGCATCGGAAGCGGTGAGCCTGTGGGGGGTGACCGGACCCACCTACCATTATGACTTAAGAGCTCGTTAATCATCATCATCATTAATCTCATATTTTAATAATTAATTAATATTCTTATAAACCAGTCGTTCAAAAAGCATAGTAGGTGGACTGCCTGCTCCTTTACTAGTTTCACACATATTTCGATTTTTTTTAAAAAAAAATATTTTAATATTAAACAAGCATAACACATAAAATAAAATTAATTTTAATAATTACATTTAAATTAGATATAAAATAAATTAAATTTTTATAATTAAAAATTTTATTGGATCAAAGAAAAGTTTGAACAAAATGAAGCTTAAAAATCATAGAGAATTGAGTTGGACTCGACTGTGGAGCTCAACTCCATTCAATTTTTGTATAATGTTTTTCAAATAAATATGTCTAGCCTATAATAAATTTGATATTATGATATGTATTTGAAAAAAAATTTATATTAAAATATTTTATGTGTAATAATATATTATTAAAAGTATATATTAAATGAATTAATTTATTAAAAGCCCATGTATAATACATAAAAATTTATATTTAATTTAAATTATATATGAAATAAATATTTTAATTAAAAATTTAAATTGAAATTAAACTTATATTATTGAATAAATTTTAGCCAGAATTAAATTTGACTTAAATTTGAGTATTGTGTTCAACTCATTTAAACGCTACTCATTAATAATTCTATCACATATTAGATAATATTTTTTTCTTAAAAAAATTAATATTATATCTTGTTTTACATGTTTCTCAAAATAAAATTTGTTGCATTTTAAATATTTATCAAATCTAAAAAAATATATAAAATCAAACTTTATATTTTATCTCAATTAACAGTAATTTGTTAATAAATTAAATTTCATAATAATAAATTATATATAATTATTTAATAAAATTTATGAAAATGCTTTAAACAATTCTCTTATTTTTTTACATTCTCTTATGCAAATTTACAACTCTACATTGATAGTTCTTTCACATTTGTTTTTACATTTAATCTTATTGAAATTTAGATTTTTAATTTTGAAATTATGCTTGATTTTTAAACATATTTAATTTTAAAAGTTGTTATTGGCTGAGAGCTTTTAATTAATCTTAAAATTTTGTATGACTAATGTTAAAGTAATAAAATTAATTAATTAATTTAAAAATATATAATTTGTAAAATACATTATATTAGAAATTAATAATAGTGAAAAATAAAAATAAATTTTTGAAAAATTACATATATCATCTAAAGAATGCATAATTACAATTTGTATTTGTTTATATTAATGAATTGATAGATCTTCAACTCATTTAACAAAATAAATAGTTATGTCTTTTATTTTTCTCAATTTTATCAGTAGATTGTAATTTATAATTATATATTTAAAAAATGAAGCTATATATAAATATTAATTATTAATATTAAATGAGTAAAAAGTGTTTATTTAATTTTTTTTTGGAATATTAAAAATTATTTAATATNACTCAGACTAAAATAAGAATTAAAATATTACTAATTTAAAATAATAATAATAATAATAATAATAATAATAATAGTAAATTTTTTTTTAATTGTTTTATATAAATTTTAATATAAAAATATTAATTAGCTTCACGTACTTAATAATTTTAATAAAAATATTAATTTTATTTCACATTGTAGATTAAAATACTAGATTGAAATATTTGATTTAGAATATGAAATAAAGTTGATATTTTTATTAAAAATTATTATGTGAAATAAAATAATATTTTTTTAAATTAAATTTAAGTATAATAATTAAAAAAATTATTTATTATTATTTTTAAAATTATTATTATTTTGGTTTTTTTTTTAACACGGCAAAACAAGGCTAAAGTAAATTTGATGCGATTGTAAGCTCTTGTCAGATAAAGCCCGAGGGTGAGTTATGTAATTCTACGTTAGTTTTTATATTAATATTTTAAAATATAAAATAACATTTATCTTTAGTGCCACGTAGGAGAATGTTACGACGTAAGGGAAGATGCCACGTGTGTGGTCCCCGCTACGGTCAATATTTGAGTGGTAGTTTTCAAATCGTTGAAAGCAAAGTAAGAGGCGCAGGATGGAGACGTGGGGCCAGGATGACGGAAGAGAGAGAAGAATAAAGAGAAGGGGGAGCGGGGCAGCTTTGACCGGTCTGGTTCTCCGCGGTGCATCGGAAATAGTTAAGTAGCTAAAGGAGCTCAGCTATGGGAGACAAGGGCATCAGGGCTATCTGCGTCCTACATCCTCTACCTGCACTCTGTCCCTCTTGAGAGAAGTTTAACGTATGGTAAGACTTTCCGTCCGTTTTTTGCGCCTCGCTCGCCACCTGTCTTCATAAAAATAAGGATAAATTGCATTTGGGCCCCTTAAAAATTATCCTCAATTTAAAAAAAAACAAAACTCAATATTTTTTTTGAAAAAACTCAATATTGATTCTTAGATTCTGTTTGGTAATAATAATAAAAATAGTTAAAAATTTTTATCATTTTAAAAAAATATGTATAATATAAAATAAAGTAAATTTATTATATTAAAAATTATGTAGAATGTGAAATAAATTTAATTGATTTATTGAGAATTATGTTAGATGTGAAATAAAGTGATTGTTTAATATTAAAATTTGTGTGGGATGAGATATAAAATAATTTTTTAAGTTTTTATAAAATAAATTTAAAATTTTGGTCATAACTAATTTTAGCTATAATTTTCACCCTATTACGAAACAGGGTCTTAGATTTTATTAATTAGAGGAAAAAAACAATTTGAAAAAAAAATTTACACGATATAAAATAAAGTTAATTAATTATATTAAAATTATATTTTATGTAAAATAAAGTGATTATTTGACGTTAAAATTTATATGAGATGTAATATAAAAAATTATTTTTATTTAAAAAAATAAAATAATATTTTTAATTAAAAAAATTTAAATCGATTGATTTTTTTTTCAATCAAATAGAGCCTTAAATTTATAAAAACACTCAATTTTTAGCTATTTTTTTCAAAATTCTCAATATTTGATTGTTTTTTATTACTTTTAACAATTAACATATTTTAAATGATCGTTATATTCTTTTATTTTAATATTTTAAAAAATTAATAAAAAATTAAAATTTAATTTTTCACGTGTTCCTCTCCTAAAAGTTTAAAATTAAAAAAAATAATATTAATATTTTAAAATTATATTCTAAAATTTTAAAAATTAATAATTAAAAATAATTTTGTAGTATAATCATAAAAAAAACTAATAATTATTTTTTTCATGATGACTAAATGATAGCATTTTATAATTC
>JAEMOT010003440.1:542048-554005 GCA_019297695.1 Apostasia ramifera
ATGAAATTTAAATGAATATGGTGTGATAATGGTAATATTTATGAATTGATGGTGAAATGCGTAATTTCGTGTAAATTTTATGTTCTGTATGTAAAAATTCTTAAAAAAATTTATAAGATACAGATTTTGGAAAAAAAACTCAAATAAAAAAAAAGTTAGCAATTTTTCACAGAAAATATAAAAATCCAACCCTATAATATTCACAGAACTTCCAAAGTTAGCAATTTTCGAAGGGTGATATCAAATATTTTTGCATTAATTTGCTACTATGCCGTTCATTTTAATTATAAAAATAATTATCTACAAAAAGTATATATGCAAAATATATAAAAAAATAAACATAAGTTTTCTAAATAAAAATGTATTCTTATAGCATTAGAAATTAAATTTTATTGAAATATTTTTTATATTTTGATATTTTAATGAAGGTTAATTGGTTTTCATTTCATTATGTACAGTATAGATGTGTTTGTTTGCAAATATTAAATTAATAAAATTTAAATTTAAATTAAATAATGATAATTTTTTACAAAAAGTTGTGTATAATATAAATTAAAGATAAATATTACATTAAAATATAATTTTTTAGATGAAAATTAAATTTGTTATAATTTTTATACACTTGAGATGCAAAATAAAATTATATTTTTTTATTTTAAAATATGTGTTTGATGTAAAATACAGTCAAATTTAATATTAAAATTTATATATGATAAATTAATTTCAACTCAAGTGAACAAACACATAATATGATTAATACGAAAATTTTAAAGTTAAACTTCATGCTAATCAATATCTCGTACAAATATTCCTTCCCCACTTGGTGCATCCAAATTATTATCAACCTACACCTTTCACTATGAATCACATTCCTTCTCCATTTGATGATTGAAGGGCTTTAGGGTTGTTACCGATCTGATTTCGAGCCGAGCCAATATCGGTTTGAAATCGGATCGATCACATTTCAATTGACTCAAGCTTGATTGGGTTCGACTTCGAGCTGATTTCGATTCATTTTCGAGCTGGCTCAAAAATGAATCAAATCTCAATTTTTTTTGAGCCGATCTCAAGCCAGGTAAGCTCAACTCGATCCAGCTCGAGATCGGCTCAGTTTATAATATATATAAATATATATTGCATAACATATTTATATATATTATATACATATATTATATATATGTATTATAATATAAAATGTATTTTAATCAGAGCCGATTTCGAGCTGGATCGAGCCGAGTCTATCCGGCTCAAAATAGGCTCAAAATTATTACCGAGCCGAACTTTTGGCTCATTAGTCGAGTCATTTAGATCGATTGATCTAAAATCGATTTAATTTTTGATCGATTTTCGATCTTCGATCCATATTAACACACTTAGAAGGGCTCCTTCCTCCTATATATATACCAACTACTCTAATTCTAATTTACTAATCAGAAGCATATGATGGCCTCAATGAAGGGCGAGAGATCAGCTGCTGCCTCTCAGGGACCTTTCGGGCCGGGCAAGCCCGGAGGCGGCCCGAAGCAGGGGCCCAAGAAGGCTGAGCAGAAGCCTCAAGAGCCCAAAAAGAAGGTGAGAGGACTAAAAAAACTCCCAAACTTTTCGAATTTTTAGTTCATATCGAAGACGATCTGTGCAAGCGAGAAATTATTGCGCCCGTAGGGATGGTAATTTTTATCTAAGCCCATTTAATTTGCTCTGACTCGCCTCTGATGGGATGGATATTTGTCGCAAACTTATACTTGTGACCCGTGATCTACCTCGACCTGTTATGAAGTGGGCAGGTTTTTGTATAATAAAATTCTGCCAGTAATTATATAAAATTATATAATTTTAAAATTAAAAAAATAGATATTCTTTATTCAATTTCCTTTAAAATAAGTTCTAAGTAAGGGATTTGGTGCAAGGTGTGGCAGAGATATGACTGGTAGAAATGTAGTAGAGTGGGGAGGGCCGAGGCCGAGTGCGTACGAGATTTGGAAGAAATGAGATGGGGTTGGAAACGGATATGAGGTAGCTATGAATTTTATTTAACTCAACTCAAGCCCACCCCATTGTCATTCCTATGCTATGCGTTGCATGTGGTGGCCAATTAGATAGCCACGTTGCTATTGCGGGCCCACGACCCTGAACAGTATATATATTAAATAAATATAATGTTCAGTACAATTATAGAAGTGCTAAGTACAAATTATGTGACGTTAAATATAATCATAAGCTCTAAGTGCAGACTGCATTATGTTAACTGTGAGCATAAAAATGCTAAATACAAGTATGCGTATAGCATTAAATAGTGATATGGCGTAATCTGATTGGGTCATGAACTTTCGAGCTGTTATACTGCCCAAAACCTAATAAATTTCCGTATAAATGTAACTCGTGTTTTTAACTAAAAAAATATTAGAATCAATTTGCACCCGCTTAAGATCCAGTTTGATCATAGCCGTTAGACTCGATTCTTAATTTTGATCGAATCCGACCCGGCTAATTACCGGGTTTAGATTTCAATTGCACATAGCATTCAAGTTGTTCTGTTTTCTGCAGACAAAGAATGGAAAACTTGCAGGAAAGAAATGAGGATGTTCTTCGTTTATCTGGAAGAATACTGAGGCCTTTTAGATTGTAGTATTTAATAAGATCATGCCATATATAACATGGTCTTTTTGAATATAATCTTGTAATATATATATATATATATTTATATTATAAAAACACGAAGGTTTTCAGTCTTTTTATACGATGATATGAAAAATAAAACTCTCGCAAAAAAATTGTTTTTGATTATAACTGAAATTTAGGGGCGTTTGACTCAATATTATCTTGATGTTATGTCATGTTATATAGAAAAAAATAATTATTTAATTTAATAATATTAATAAATAATTTTTTATAAAATTACAGAATTATTAATTTAAAAAATATGTGACAAATAAATTACATAATATAACACTAAAATAATAAATTAGAATTTAATCTAATATATCTTGAACTAATCAACTATGATACATGTTATACATATTTATTTATTTATATTTGAAATCTTGAGATTCTCATCTGGCAAAATGATTGGGATTTTTTAAAGCATCTATGAAATCATTTGGAGAAACATTTATTTAATGAGTCAGTGCTTCGTGATAATCATAAACTGTGGAAGTCAAATATAATTAAACATTCCTCTTGTCTTATAATTACATCAATTTCTTAAAAAAAAACCGACTGATCATATTTAATATTCTCATAATTAATTAATTTTTATTTCTCATATATATATATATATTAAAAAAATTCTATATTTTTTTATAAAAAAAATAACTATGATCAATTTGAACACTAATTAAATAGAGGCTTAAAAAATTCTGAAATTTTTAATAATGACTGTCTCTTGTGATTTCACCATAAACTACTCGATGGTGAAAGAGATTCAGCTTCTCCCTCCCTATATATCCCATGTGCCCTTGCAATAAAAATAAAAATACTCGAAATACAAATATTTATCTTTTATGTTGAGTATATCTAGTAGTAGCATTATTAGTTGAAGCTCATAACTCAGCCTATGAACTATTTTCTCGTATCCAAAAAGATGGTGGAGATTTCCAAGAATCTTTAAAGAATTACAAGTTCATTGGGGGAAAAGGAGGTCTCAGTGGCTTCCCGTGTTAGATAGTTTACAATATATTATGTATATAATTGTCCCACATTAAAAAATAAAATAAAATTATAGGTATTTATAAATATTTTTTTATAAATTTATTAATTTAGCATAAGAATTAAGCTCATAAATTTTTTGTCTTGGGGCTTGACTTGTTAAATTAGAAATTTATTTTGCTAATTAAATTTTATTTTTAATTAAAATTATCTAATTTTGAAATATTATTTTAGTGAAAAGGTGCCTGTTCAGAAATAATTTTATTTCGCAAACCAAACATTTAGTTCTCATGCATAAGTTCAGAAATCAGAAACCATAAATTTATTCATTACAGTTGAAGCCTTATAGGGCAACCATTCGTCACAACCATCAGTTAACGTTTTTCTGATGCCTTTTAAAGTCATCAGGATGCAGCAGCTAGAGCTCCAGCCTCTGTCAGCAGCGGAACAAGCTTGCCCTCACTGTGCTTTTCCATCACCCCTGCAGCAGATGAATAGATTTCAAACGAGAAGAAGAACAAGAAGAAGCATTATAGCTCATAAATTTTAATGATAATCTTCAAATGGAGAGCTTGAAAATGGAGTTCTTCACTTCATAGTGTGGTAGAAACTGCAGTATGAACCTTAAACAGTGAGCTGAGAGGCTTTCAGAGATGGATGTCAATGGTGCGAGGGGATGGCGTTTAGTTCAATGCTATCTAAATATGCAAGTTATCTAGTAGTCAATACTATCTTTATATTATTTATTTAGCTCAATTCTATTGTGTTATAAAATAGAGATATTTACACCACACATTCTTTTCATAAAAACTAACTATTTCAAATTGTAAATTTAATGTAGGAAAATTTGTGTGACATGAATGCAAAAGAACTTAAAAAAATGATAATAAAAAATCTATGTAATATTATATTCCTACATTACAATTGTGATGTTACCTAAATTTGGATGATATTTACATGTCATTTTGAAATAACAATCTTATAAATTTTTACAATGTTATCTAAACATATCACCAAATATAATAATCAATTTCTCCGAATAATATAACGATACAATAACATTGAACCAAATGGCCCCTTTCACAATATGGTATACCTTATGTCAATCTTGCATCCAATGTATGCAAAACAGTATCAGTCTTAAACCATCAGAAGATAATATATGTTACAATATAGTTGACGTACGATATGCAGTGTGAGAACTTTACAGTCTTTGAGCATACCTTGTGAAGCACCACGATTTCAATCTACCAGTTGGTTCTCTCTCTCTCCCCCTCTCTCTAATAGCTAGTTAGTTTTTAGTGATTCTTGGCAAAAAATTGGAAGATTTGAGCATCCATTCTCTCTCTTGAATGTTTACAAATTGAAAAACCCAATCTATAGATTTTCTTCGAAAAAACCTTTTTTTTTTTCATTTGAGTTAATCGTCTCCTAGCAAACCTATTGTGCTCGACATTGTGTAGGTCTACAAAACCAATTTTAATAGATTAGGTTTGAGCTTGAAGATTGTACTCTACTTCATCTTGTGCCGTAGACCAAATTTTGGCCAAAAGGAGAACTGCTCCAAAGCTAGAAGGAATTGTATTAGAGCACTCCAAGCTAGTGAAAAATGAGGGATTTAATTGGATGTGCTCGTTTGGGCCAAGTCTAAAATGATCGAATAGTCTTTTAAATTTTTATTCCACATTTAACACAAACTTTTATATAAAACATTAACTTTATTTTATGTCTAATAAAAATTCTCTAGTATTAAAAGTTTATTTTATATCCAACAAATTTCAATAGAAAAATTAATTTTATTTTACATCTTAGACAAATCTCAATATTAAAATTATTTTATATCCATTAAAAAGTATATAAAAATATATTTTCTCTTTGACTCAAAAATAACCCTCCATAAAAAGGGAAAGACATAAAAGACATCTTAAGGGAAGAGCTTTGGGAGTGAATGTAGGTAACCCTTTGCTCAACCATTTATATAAGTTTGCATACTCTATTATACTCTAACTCATTCTCTTTATTTAAGTTGCATTTCGATTAATTGTACTCTTGTAATGCTTTGCATTGCTTATACTATATTGTGGCTCTAATAATTCTTAGAAAGAAAGATCAACAAGTGTTATGAAAATAGGATTGCAGATCAACCCAATTCACTTCTCACTCTTGATTGTGCGTAAACTATTTCCGAGAAGAAGAAGAAGAAGACAACCATGACAACAATAGATTTTGAATAATAAGAATCACAAGAAGAAATTGTGGTCAGCTAAAAGAACGATTTAGTGAACATACTATCGCAGCCTCCAATATGTTTCCCGGAGATGAACACATTTGGAACCGTCCTTTGCCCAGTCCACTCTGCAAGTGCTGCTTGTATTTCTGATCCATCACCTTTGATGGAAAAACAAACGAAACATCAAAAACTGAACTAGATATCATTTTTTTTTTTAAATCAGGTAGATATCAAATCTTAGTAAAGATATTATGCATTTCAACCTTCAGAACAAGAAAAATGCTGCTGTTTTCCCTTCAAAAAAGTACACAAAGCATGGCAAGATATTACAAACAAAACATTATTTCTTTGATATTTTATAATGGTATACAGACAATTTCAAGTTAGAACAGCAGAGAGATTGCAAATATGTGATGATAATAAGTTATTGTTTTGGTAGAAATCTCAACCATAAAGAGCCGCTCTGGATAATCTTCCTTATGACAAAAAAATTAGCTTAATCCTAAAGGACGAAATATGATAACAATAGTACCAAGAAAAAACATCAGTTATTTTTTAATGGAAGTGAATAAATGGGCAGCAAGCATTATGCTTAAGAAAATACTAGGCATCGACAAATAAAATATCAACAAAATAGCATGTAGTCAAAAAACAAATACTCACTTTCCACGTCCAATTCGATTATTTTGCATTGAACACCCAATTTGGAGAACAAGTCCTTCACCTTTGTGCAAAAAGGACAGTAAGTCTTGCTGCCACCAAAAAACAATTGAATCAAAAAGTTTTGCCAATTCCAAATAATAAAGAGCTGTAGGATGAGAATAAGAAAAACAGGTAAAAGTAAGTCAACCCATTCTTTGTTATAGAAACATAAACAATTCTGAATGATAACAATGATGTTTTTCATAAATTCCTTTCGTCAACAACTGATCAAATTGAATAAAAAAGGTGTCAAGTCAATTTGTCAAAGAGCAAAAATATTTTTCCTGACTAAATGAATAAAGAGGAAATTTAAGCCCAAATAACTGCATATCAAAAGTTGAAGTCAAACAAAGTGACATTATGAGATAACTGGAAATGCAAGGAAATACTATATAAAACACCATATCAAGTCGAAGATTTTAATAATATGAGGTAGACTTGCTCTTCCAAGAAAATATGTGGTTGCAATATCAGCTGCCTTTGTTTAGGGATTTATCACCACAAATCCCACTATTAATCCAAGTTTAAGCTCGACTGCCAAACACCAAATGAGATTAAATTCAAATTCTACTTCAAACTTTTTTAGTCAATTCAAAACTTTAACACCAACCCATATTAACCGATGAACCTACATCAAAAAATTACCTCAATGAATGGCTACAATCAGGATTTATTCTCATTGCGACAACCAAAATTTTCAAGATCTCGCTGACAATCAAAGTGTCTTTTTGCTTAAAGGTCAAAACTAAGCTAAACAATTTATGCTCACTTAAATCCCAAACCAATCAGAACCTCTCAGATTCATTAAGTAGTACCTTGAACAGTGCAGTTATAGCACTGTTTCATATGGTTTGATCGACAACTTCGAAGAAATAGCACTGATTTGAAAAGAAATTTAGAAGAATGCGCCATTTGGATTATGCTAATAAAGCATGGGAAAAGGAAAATAAATCCAATCCGATTTTCAATAAAGATAGAATGAAAGATAAGCACAAGAAAATGCGAATCTAAATGGAGACAATTAGCAGTACAGTCCAACTTTTCATAAAGCTTAGAGTATCGTCACATAAAGCAAGATGGTCCACCTAAATTTATCCTAAAAGAGTATATGAGGTAGAAACTTTGTACATTCCTTTCTCTAGAGTTTGGATGACATAATAATAAGAAATAAAAGATATGTGTTAAATTTTATTTGAATTGAAAAAAAATCTTACATAGGCAAAGATCTAAACTTTCACTACTTTATAACTCTAATCACTGTGATCTTCAATAAAAGATAGCATGACACTGCATGAAAGAAGTAAAAGTCTAGTTCGATGTTATCTCACTCAATAATCTTCGTTCAGAGAAAACGGATAGCACCGGGTTCCATTAGTGAAGGCTTATGTAGTCATATGTAGGTAGATAAAACGATTACATGACATGAAAACCAATCCCTAAATAAGAAGAAAGTAATCTGTGATAGTAAAGGCCACTAGCCGATTAAATCCTATAGAGAAATAAAACAAAGAAAAATTCAGTACTTGAAATTATGTTAACAAAACGATTGAATTCAAATTACATCCGCATAACAGAGTTCAGCTCAGGGAAAAATAAATCAATGGGATTAGGAACTTGAGAAACAAAATAGCTAGCAAAGCAATTTTGCGAATCTCTGAGCCCTAATCAAATTCATATTTCCATTTCAGAATCAGAAAGTCCCGAGAATCTAGAATTCTAACAGAAAAGCCCGTGAGCAAAACTTCAGAAAATAAAATCGAAGAAGAGATCGACCTGAAGACCATGACCAGATTTGACGAAACGAGCAGCTTTGCCTTCTCAGATGCCATCTCCGTCCCTCCACTCGCGCGCCTGCAATCTTCGTTCGGAAGTTTTTACCAACACACACTTCCGATGCATTTTTTATGTCCGAAAAACGAAATTTCGACATGTAATTTATCATTTGCATTTTCAACCTCCTGTTGTGAAATATTTGCAATTTAGACCAAGGTTTTAAAAACTCAATTCCTATTTTGATTTTAGTCGCAAGTTGAAAGTACCAATTTTAATAATTTTGATGATTTTATTAGAAAAAATAAGTACTTTAAATATTTTAAATTAATTATATAAAATAATAATAAAATTTATAATAATATTATTAGTAAGACCTAAATAGAATAAATAAAGTAAAAAAATTATTTGGGTATTGTGTTATAAAAAAATGTTATACAGACTTAAAAAATAATTTTTATAGAATAATTGTAATACTAGTGATATAATATGGCACTGAATAATAATTTAAAAAATAAAAATATATAAATAAAATAAATATCATACAAATAAGGGTACGAAGGTGGATGAGAAATAGATATATCTGCGAAAATATTTTTTTAGTAGTATAAAAATATTTTTAAGATCTATAAATAGTTTTGTAATATACAGTTATTCTCTGTAGTTATATATATTATTATGTAGCTTAAATTGCATTCAAGTTCTATGAGAGACATACTATATATATATATATATATATATTATAAAAGCCAGGTTGGAAATTATTTTTTGTGATTAGAAAGTATCGATATTTATGTATGACATGCAATAAATATTTTGATATTAAAAATTATATAATTTTAAAAAAAATAATTTTATATTGATATAGTTATCTAAATTGTGGAGTAAATTAACTTTTAATATTAAAATTTATAAAAAAAATATGAAATAAAATTTATTTAAAAAAAATTAATATAAATGAAAAATACTCGAGATACTTCTAGGATTCAAATTAAAGTTAATAAAAATTAAAACATAGGTAGAATAATGTTGTGAAAATTTATTTTTAATATTTGCAATTTATGCGGTATGATAATATTAACGATATTTATATTTTCGTTCAGAAAAAAAAAAAAAACAAATTCTCTCTTGCCCTAATTCCTACAATCTCCTCCCGCTTCATTCCCCTTCCCGAAACCTCGTCTGCCGTCAATCGTCGCGTCTCGCCGCCAACATTAATCCTCCGCCTCTCGTGGAATTCAGTATTGTCCTGTTTGGGATGTAGAGCGGCAAGGCAATAGGTTCTCGTCACTGATTTCAAATAGTTTTATATTGATCATTCTTTTTTGTTATATCATGGAGAGGCATGTCTACATTACGATTGATATGCGTATTACATGTCTAAAAGGCCTCATTATTCTTCTAGATAAACGAAGAACATCCTCATTTCTTTCCTGCAAGTTTTCCATTCTTTGTCTGCAGAAAACAGAATAACGTGAATGCTATGTGCAATTGAAATCTAAACCCGATAATTAGCCGGGTCGGATTCGATCAAAATGAAGAATCGAGTCTAACACTTACGATCAAACTGGATCTTAAGCGGTTGAAAGTTGATTCTTATATTTTTTTAGTTTAAAATACGAGTTACATTTATACAGAAAATTATTAGGTTTTGGCAGTATAACAACTTGAAAGTTCAGGACCCAATCAGATTACGCCATATCACTATTTAATACTATATGCTACATACAATTTGTATTTAGCATTTTTATGCTCACACTTAATATAATGCAATCTACACTTAGCACTTATGATTTTATTTAACGTCACACAATTTGTACTTAACACTTCTATAATTGTACTGAACATTGTATTTATTTAATATATATAATGTTCAGCTCTGTTAGCATCGTGGGCCTGCAATAGCAACGTGGCGATATAATTGGCCACCACATTTGTGATGCAACGCATAGCATGGGAATGACAATGGGGTACGCTTGAGTTGAGTTAAATAAAACTTAGGGGTAATTCCACTTAGGCTCCTGAGGTTTACTCGACCTACCACACAGGTCCACAATTTTGAAAACATGCCAGATAGGTCCCCAAAACTTATTGTATAAGTCATTGTGGTCCTTCTGTTACAGTATCCATTAAACGCGGTTAAAATTATGAAAGTACCCTTTTTATCTTTCAATATTTCCAGCTGCCCGTCCGGCGGCATCCACGCGCAGGCTGCCGGCAGCGTACAGCGCTGGCATCTGCGTGCGCCGCCATGTGGGTTGCTGCAGCGCGCGTCCCGAGTGCGAACATCGCCAATGCGTCGGGCCTCGCACAAGTCCTCGGCGCGCGGGTCGCCGCAGCGTCGCCTGTGCGAACGGCGGCGCACGCAGCCGCCTACTCGCGGACGCCGGCAGCCGCGCGCTGCCAGCAGCAGTGAGGACCATGGGTACAATTGTAATGTTACATTAAATTTTTTTTATGATTTCTTAATTAAAATTTTAACGGAAAACATTTAATTGGACCTTATTGGAAGCTTTTTATAAATATTAAGGACCACAGTGACCTATACAGTAAGTTTTCAGGACCTGTCTGACATGTTTTCAAAATTGTGGACCTGCGTGGCAAGTCAAGTAAACCTCAGGGGTGTAAGTGGAATTACCCCTAAAACTTATAGCTATTCTGCTTTATTTTAACTGTTACATATACTTACCTCATATTCGCTTCCAACCCCATCTCATTTCTTCCAAATCTTGTACCCACTCAGCCCCTCCCCACCCTGTTCCATTTCTACCACTCATACCTCTGCCACGCACCACATCAAATCCCTTACTTAGAACTTATTTTAAAGAAAATTGAATAGATAATATCTATTTTTTTAATTTTAAAATTACATAATTTTATTTAATTACTGGCAGAACACTAATCGGGCGGACATCATTTTATTATACAAGAACCCGCCCACTCCATAACAGGTCGAGACAGATCACGGGTCACAAGTACAACTTTGCGACACATACCCGTCCAATCAGAGGCGAGTCAGAGCGAATTAAATGGGCTTAGATAAAAATTACCATCCCTAAAATGCACATTCAAGTAATATACTCTTTCAATATGTTTGCGTTTAATTATTTTTGTTGTTTTAAGAATTTTTTTTTTTGCTGCTACACATATTTTACATTATGAGGATAAATCACATTTAGAATTAGCACAAAATAGAATGTTGATATCTCTTCTAAAGGCAAATTAATATCAAATAAATTTAGTTTTGGTTAACGAGTTAACATTTGCTAAAAAGTTGGCTAAAAGTCCTGTTTAGCGCGAGGACTAAATTCAGGACTAAAATAATACTAATTTAAGAAATAATAATAATAATAAATAAATAAATTTTTTAATCATTCTATAAAAATTTTAGGGATTTTTACATACAAGACATGAAATTTACACGAAATTACGCATTTCATCATCAATTCATAAATATTACCACTATCACACTATATTCATTTAAATTTTATGCATTTCACATATTTCACACCATATTCTTTGATGAACTTCACAATTCTAAATTGGTCTTAATTTTAACTATATTATTAATATATTAATTAAATACTATAAATAAATTAATTTATATAAA
>JAEMOT010003440.1:574476-636301 GCA_019297695.1 Apostasia ramifera
TTTTTTGATAGAATTAAAATAATAAATTAGTGATAAAACTTAACCGAATTTATTAAAAAGAGCTTATATAAGAAAAATAAGCGAAAGGAACTTAGATATCATATTTTTATTTTTATAAATCTGTTTGGAATCACGAGTCTATTTTCCAAGTACACATGAAATTATCTTTAAATAGTTTTTTGATATATACGATAGAATAAACTATTTTTATATTAAAATTTATGTATTAATTATGATATAAAATAAAATTATGGCTAAGTATTATAAATATATTCCCGAAATTAGAAGTAAGTTAAGGGTTTAATATTAAATTTTTAGTGTTAAAATAATTTAGGATATAAGGTTTAGGATTTTAGATTTTGTGTTATGGTTCTAGTGCTTAGGATTTACGGTATATTAAAATTTTCATCTTAATTTTTAAAAATTTATTTGAAATATATAATTTTTTTGAATTTTGGTGTGCCTTTTTTTTAACCTTGAATGTCACAATTCTTTCTACTCTAATTGGTAGTGCAACTCGTGTGAATTTAAATCTAGGACATCTATTACCTATGTACGCTCTCTCCTTACCGAGTTATGTGATATATTTATTGTGTTATTAGAATATAATATTACTTTTGTACCATAATTTATAATCGTAAATTTTTGAGTTAGAGATCTTAAGTTTAAACTCTGATGACTCCCAGTTATCTATAATATATTTTTTTTAAAAAAGTACACATGCTAAAAAATAAACTTGCACGTGAGATGACATGCTGAAATCTAAATTTATAGCCTAAGAGCCTAAACTTTTAAATCAGTCAGTAATCGAAGACTCAACAGTGCTTCAAAAAATTGGTGGACTTCTATGTAATAGGACAAGATTTCAAGGGGCCATACCTAATTTCCTTTCAAAACACAAATAAAAAGACCCAAAAGTCCCAAACCCAACTAGAGTTAAGCTCTTAAAAATATAAACCAAGAGTAGTAGTTTAAAGAAGAAAGAGGAAAGGGACCTACATATAGGGTACCCTTATATTGATCAATAACAAGCACTGAACTAAAATAGCAGTCTCCCAAATAGCTTATTTTCATTTTTGTAGATTTACGTGACATTAGGGTTCGATCTCAAGGGCTTGAATGGAACCCTTTCATTTTTATATGAATTTTACACTTAAAGATGAGGAAATTAGCTCTAATTATACTAAAATCAAATTACCATTGAAAAAGGTAAATTTTATGAACTTAATAAGGTCTTGTTTGGTCCATATATGTATTTTAAGGTAAAATATTATTTTATTAATATTTAGAATTTTTTATAAATTTTAATAATTTTATTTCATATTCAACAAAAAATTTAACTTTAAAATTAAATTTATTTCATATCTAATATAAATTTTAACATTAATTTATATTTTACATATCTCTTAATATTAAATTAAATTTATAAAATAAAATATTTTCTCTCTTATGCTAAAAAACTACTCTTCTACCAAAAGAGGCCTAATATTTCATCTTTTTTTCAAAGCAAAAATATAATAGGAAGCATCTACATTAAAAAAACATAATAGGGAGCATCTAGACTTAATTGAAGGAATTTAAAAAAGACTGGACCAAGTTGTAAATATCTCAAACAATAGGCTACTTGCCCTCTTTATAGTCTTTTATGGGAAATTGAAATTGCTTTTCTTTGGGATCAATGAGTCGATAATTACTATTATTATTATATTTTATTTATTTAACTGTCTAAGAAGTATCGTGTCTTATTTTTTTTTAAAGATTGACATATCTCATATTTATGTGGTATCGTGTCTCATATTTTATTCATTTTTTGTAACAGTAAGCAAAAATGATTCTATTTCATCCGTCAGCAGGAAATCCGACTGACTTGCTCAAAGTTCTCAGAAGATGACTTCTAACTTTTTGTTTTTAACTTTCATTTTGTTGCAAATACTTGACATGGTAGGATTCATCTGATATTGATAATATTCTTGTTTTTTTTGCTAAATATATTGATAATAATATAATATTCACTTAATGGAATAAAGTTATTGATGGATATGATAGTAATTTTTGTAATTTTTCTGTCTGTTCTCTATGCTTGGGATGTATTGAGGCCTTGTTTGGCAAATGCCCAAAATTGGATAAAAAAATATAATAATAATATTTTTAATTTATTATAAATTTTAATAATTTTATTTCACAATAATAATAAATTAATTTTTTAATCATTCAACACAAATTTAAATACAAAAAATATTATTTTACTTCACATATTCAATAATTTTTAATAAAAATATTAACTTTATTTCACATCGCAGATCAAAATACTCGATTCAAATATTTTGGTTTAGGACATGAAATAAAGTTGATATTTTTATTAAAAATTATTGAGTATGTGAAGTAAAATAATATTTTTTTATATTAAAATTTATGTAGAATGATTAAAAAAATTTATTTATTATTATTATTGTTGCTTTTTAAATCAGTACTATTGTGGTTCTGATTTTGGTTCTCACGCAAAACAGGGCCTTCAGAACAGGACTAAAAATCGATTAGTTAAACACCACAGCCCAACCTGAAAAGAAAATATTTAGCTTTTTTATATTTATTTATTTAGTTAAAGACTCAAAAGGAGAAAAATATATATCTAACTTGATCAGGTCAAAATCTCTAGGTTCATATCACAGTATCTGTATTATTATTAATTATATTTTGTTTGTATTGAACTTATTGATTTTGGTCAAATTCAAATTGAAAGTAAAACTAATTTACTGATACATATTTAAACTTCCATCACATTTAAAAAATCCGTAGTAGGTTAAGAAATAATTAAATAAACTTTATGATATTATTTTAAATTTAAGAATTTTTATAATTTAATATTTGTTGAAGCATGTTTTTATATTTTTAAGTTGAATTGTTCATAACATTATTTTTAGTAATATCAAGAATATTTGAAAAAAATATAATTAATTTAAAAAAATTTAAAAAATATTTTTAAAATTTATAGCAATAAGATGTATAAATTATTTTGATCCATCATAGAGTTACACTTTAAATATGAGAATATAATACATTATATACCCATATATAATAACCGTATTCTAACATATTCATATTCTATTTTTTTTAAAAGAATTTGTTGTATTATTATATCTATATCGTATCGTATTCATATTATTATATCGTATTCATACTTGTGGTTAATAGCATGCGGATTTGCAAATAAGGGGTTATTTAGATGTATAAATACTTGGGGTTATTGGCGGAGGAGCCTATAGGTGCATGGGCAAAAGCCAGGTTGACCGAACCAACTAAATAAATATATCGGTGTGTATTTGCTTTTTGTATTTATTTTTATTTACCTTTTTATTGATCTTATAATGAAACCTTCAAAATGCACATTCAAGTAATATACCCTTTCAATATGTTTGCGTTTAATTATTTTTGCTGTTTTAAGCAAAAAAAAAAAAAAAAAAAAAAATTTTTTTTTGCTACACATATTTTACATTATGAGGATAAATCACATTTAGAATTAGCACAAAATAGAATGTTGATATCTCTTCCAGAGGCAAATTAATTAAAATCAAATAAATTTAGTTTTGGTTAACGAGTTGACATTTGCTAAAAAGTTGGCTAAAAGTCCTGTTTAGCGCGAGGACTAAATTCAGGACTAAAATAGTACTAGTTTAAAAAAAAATAATAATAATAATAAATAAATGAATTTTTTAAATTATTTTATAAAAATTTTAATATAAAAAATATTATTTTACTTCACATACTCAATAATTTTTAATAAAAAATATCAATTTTATTTTATGTTTTAAACTAAAATATTCGATTTGAATATATTGTGATTCAGGATGTGAATTAAAGTAGATATTTTTATTAAAAATTATTGAGTACGTGAAGTAAAATAATATTTTTTATATTAAAATTCATATAAAATAATTAAAAATTCTATTTATTATTATTATTATTTTTCAAACTAGTAATATTTTGATTCTGATTTTAATCCTCAGACCAAATAGGACCTTTGTGTACTAATTTCCACTTTAGAAATGGGTGGTAGGAACACGTCATATGTACTAAATTCAGATATGAGATCATAAGCCAACTAAGAAGTCGACTTCTTAATTCCACTTGCATACAAAATTCATCGATACTAAAAGAGCTATTTGAAGTTTTTTTCATACTAAAATCTCGTGTACTTTTAAAGTATTCATTGAAACAAAGCAAATGAGTTCACTAATAAACTCGTATACATTTACAAACACAAAAATTATAAATAAATTCATCATCATGCTAATTTTTTTTATTAATAAACATGATATATCTGTCTATATCAAGCATGCTCATGAACTAAGAGTTTTGTATAAACAGTTTACGAATATTAATAAATTGAATATAAATATATATGTTTAGATTTTTTAATTTATTAATTGAGTTTTTAAAATTATAAAAAATATTTGTTAATATTGATGAATTAAATATAAGCGGATCTTATCGAATTGAATATTGAGTCGTTCACTAAACTTTCGATTAATTTATTTCTTTGATAAAATATATCATTTAGGCTTCATTTGTTTGACCATTGAAAATTAATCTAGTTTAATTTTTACTAGGCATATCACATCACATAAAATTTAATATTAAAAATTAACTTTATTTCACAGCTTACACAGATTACTAAAATAATAACTAACTTATATCACATCCCTCAAATATTCCAGCATAATAACTAACTTTATCTCACATCCTTCAGATATTCCAACATAATATTTAATTTTATTTTATATTATTCATAATTTTTAATAAAAATTATTTTTATTTAAATTTAATTTTAATCTTGTTGATTTAATTTTAAGTTGTGTAAAACTTTTGTTCAAAATTTGAAATTATTTATGAGGACGCACAAAAACATTTCTTTAAATAGTTTAGAGTTCTCTGTACAGAGAAGAGAGGGAGGGAGTTTGGGAGACGAATGGAGAGAGACGGAGATCTTGAGATCCATGGCGATGCCCTGGAGTCCATCATGTCGCACGTGTCTACTCTCGACCTCATCTATAACATTCCGTGATCTCATTATAGAGGTATTGTCTGCTTTGACTTTAAAAAAATTGTCTGACTTGAGCACTTCCCAAGAGGTCACCCATCCCAGTGCTACTCTAGCCCAAGTATGCTCAACTATGGAGTTTTCTGTCACTAGCCTCACGGTTTTGCCCCAAAAGGCGCCTCTACCATTTAAGATGACGTTATCTACTTATACAGCTCAGGACCCCCCTCCCTTTTCGATGTGAGACGATTCATTCCTGTGCCCCTCTCACCACTCATTATTTGTCCTAGAAGCCTCCTAGGAGCCGCATTTTGCCTCAATGATTCTTTTTTCTTAGGACATCACCCGGTGATCACTCCTCGCCCTATTCGGCCACGGGCACACAGGCCCATCAGCTTCCGCCTGGTTCGTCCTCGAACCACAACGTACTGTAGGAGATCGGCTCTGATACCACAACGTGACACCCTCGCCCGCAATCACGTGCCCCTTCCTCCCCCTTCAGCCGCTCGCCGCCACGTGGCCCCTCCTCCATCCTCTTCGCACGCACCGTTGCGACGCTGTCGTCGCCGTCGTCGGCCGCCGCATCGTCCTCGCCGGCGACGCTTGCGACCTGGGCTACCGCACGTGCGCCGTCGAGTCCCTCTCCCTCGACTCTGCCTCCGCCGAGTGGGAGGTCTGCGAGCTTGTGCCGGAGGCCCTGCGGGAGTTCGCAGCCGCCACGTGGCTGGCCGTGGCGGCGTCGGAGCGTTGAATGTACGTCCTTGAGCGGAGGCCCCCTGCCGCTGCTCGGCTCGCCTGGTTCGATCCCGCCGCCGGCCGGTGGGAACCAGTTCGCCGCCTGCAGATGGGCTGGGGAGTCCGCAACCTGTCAGCCGTCGGGATCAGCCCGAGCGGAGCCGTCGGCGCAGACAGGCTGGTGGTTGTGGCGTCGGTGGAGGGCGGCGGGTTGGGGTTTTGGGAGGTGGAGACGGAGAGCTTCGAGATTCGGGAAATCGGGGGATTTCCCGCCGAAGCGACGGCCAGGATCGCCGGAGAGGGGTTGGATGAACCGCCGAGGGTAGGGTTTCTCAACGTGGGCGGGTTCGGGTTTGTGTATGATTTGGATGGGAGGGGAGAGGTGTTCGTGTAAGGGATCGGGCGGCCGCCGGCCGTGGAGGAGAATCCCGTCGCCGGGGTGGTTTTCCGGTGTGTGGAACCGACGTTGGAGGGATCTTGCGGCGGTTTACACGTTGGTTGACCGGTAAACCGGTAATTCAATGAATTAAAGAGTTTAATTTAATGAATAATTCAATTAAAAAATATTGAAAAACAGTCATATATATATATTCACCATTGTTGGGTTAAAATTCTTTTTCTTTTTTTCGAAAATCTTTATATATTCATGAAAATAAAACAAATCCTCCGAAGTTCCCCTGAAGGTTATCATTATTACAGATTAAAGAGCTCAGAAAAATAGAGAAGGTGTGACTCGGTAGATTCGAATTTATTCCAGATAAAATTTCGAGCTAAACTGATCAAGATCGATTTCACCACTTTAAGAACTAAAATTGAATCGAGTAAATTCAATACTAATCTAATTTGGGTTTAGTTTTTACTCTTTTTTAATAAAAAAATTAAGGAATAACTCTAGAATTCATATATATTAAAATAAATTTTAATGCTACGAACGCAAATCTAATAATATTTGAATAAATTTTTTGCCATGTATTCAATTTTAAAAAATTCTAATGAAAGAAAATTTTTAATTTTTTTATTAATTAATATAAATAAAATAAAATATTTATTTTTTATATTATATTATAGATTTATTATATAATAATAAAATAAAAATTCAATGAGTATACTACAAGATTAATAGATTTAATAGATGTTAATTTTTAAAATGGGTATTCAGTTCGGTTCCGTTTCTAAATGCTAGACTTGAGAACTGAAGCGGTTCTGGAAATTTTAGAATAAGAATCAAACTGAATCGATCGATTTCGGTTTGGTTCGATTCAATCAAGTTTTAGTTTAGTCTCGATTCTTCAGATATATTTGCACATCCCTAAAAATAGATTTAGATTCAACCCATCACATCAAATAGTTTATCGCTAGTCCGTATCCTGCTATCCGATGAGCGTCCAAATTGCCCCCTTTTGATAGAAACAAATCAGTTTAGGCGCAGTCGCTCGAATGCCTGATCTAATATCCTCGACAATCCGAGCTTCTGGAGCTCTAGGAGCAAGGTGGGAGATTGATCTCAGAATGCATGGCGGATCAAAACAACTCTATAGAGATCTTGATGTGGTCAGAATGGTTAAACTCGTATGATCTCGAATGATGACTCTAATATGCAGGTAACCACTTTCATCTTTAACCGTTGCATCAACATTGACCTTAACTGCACCTAGAGATGGAGGGTTCGATCGTGAAGGAGCACATAGTGATCATTAGGGTTTCTACTCATCATCTATTTCCTTGAAAAGGAGATGCTCCTCTAGAATCTTATTCGCACACTCAAGAGTTTTTTCTATTTGGTTGACAGAAAATTTCAATATTTCTCGTGGATCTTTTTTGAGCCAAGAGGCAGGACGAATCAGGGAATGACCCAAATTCTTATCACTGAATTATTTAATAAAGGGTAAATTACATCCAAGTTCTTGAGTTTAAGGATTAATAAGGCACAGGTCCATATTTAACATCCAAGTCCCTGAGTTTTAATAAATTATTAAATGAGTCTTTTTTTTATTATTAAATTACCATTATACCCAGAGGAGAGAGAGAGAGAGGAGTATAATGATAATTTAAAAAAAAATTAATAATAAAAAAATAAAAAAACCCATTTGATAATTTATTAAAACTCAGGGATCTTGATGTTATAATTTTAAAAATGTGGACTTATGCGTTATTAAGTGTTAAACTCAAGAACCTGAATATAATTTACCCTTTGATAAATTATTCATTAAATTACTGAGTGTTGATACGCAGTCCATCATTCTTTCATTTATTAGATTGTAATAATCTCTAGAAGTTTTTTTATATTACATTTGATTATGGAGGCTTTGAATATCTTTTATTGATAAAGGCTAAATTCAACAAATTAAAGCACTATTTGAATATAAATTTAACCTCAAATAACCTTGAATGGTTCGAGTTAGGAGCGTTATTGCCGCCGGGGTCCTCAAAACAACGAGAGAGAATCTCCAAGTGCCACGTGTGCAATGAGGGTGTGCCCTCGAATAGTTCGGAGCTCAAAACGCAATATAATTTCTAGAGTTAGGAATGAGAATAATCTAAGTTTGAGCCGAGCCGGGCAAGGCTTGAAGTTGGCTTGTCTGAATTCAATTTGAGTTCGAGCTGACTCAAGGTTTAATCAAGCCAACTCAAATCCTCCAGGAATTGATTTTGTTTTTAAAACAAAAACTACTTCTGTTGGGATTTAAAATTGCGGCAACTATATTCTAACCATAATTAGTTTATTTTTAAAAAAATATAGGAACCAAGCCAAATCAATTCAATCTGATTATTGCTCATAGCTAAGTTCAATAAACTCGAGCTAACTTTAACTTAAGCTAAATATCAATTTAAATATCTGGTAGCTATTGATCTTTCAGCCAAACTCTCACCCTACTTTGAGTTAATTTCTCTCTTCAGGGGTAGTTTTATGCGGTGATAGTGTTTTTTTTCAAAATAATTATAACTTTTTTTTATCATTTCCTAAAAAATATATATGTATTGTACAACATATTTAATAATTATATCAAACAGTATTTTGAGAAAATATTTATGTTATACAACACTGCTATTATAGAAAATTATTTAAGGGGCCGTTTGGTTCGATTTTATCTTGGTGTTATGTTATGTCATCTAAATGTCATCTATTAATTAATAATTTTATAATTTAATAGAAGATTTTTTATAAATATTATTAAACCAAATAATTGTTTTCTCTAAATAATATAACATAACATCAAGATAATATTGAACCAGACGCCCCTAAATCAAATCATAAACGATTACTATGCAAATTATAATATAATTGATAATTTTACTTTATATAAGTTGAACTTGCATTATGTATATTTGTAGCAAACAAAAAAATATTAACTTTTCCATTTGTAGCTTGGCCCTTAGTTCACCACTAGGCTGAGACTGACTATTCTCTTCCTTGTCTTTGAGTTAGGTTTCTAGTTTTCGTTAACCCTGACATGCTTTTTAACGTGCCCTGTTCTTGCACAATAAAAGTATGTCACTGTATTAGGTCTTTCGGCACTACCTTTGTTCTTTCTTTCTATTTCATTTTGGTCGTCCAACTCTACATCTGAAAGACAGAGCTATAATCTGCTCATTCTTCACATTCTCAACTGTTTGATAGTTGGCAACAAAGATATTGAACCTGTATATGCTCTCACATGTGCTTCCTTGCTAAACCAGTGTGGATAGAAGCATGAAGGATCATCACGATTATAAGATATACATAAAATTACATGCGTAGGCTATTCTTGAAATGTTTTAAATCTTGCAGTCACGACCTTGTCTTTCCCCATCCTAATACACAACTAAAAGTATGTCGTTGACCTATTACATGAAATTCTATTGTACTTGTTGGGACAAACCTTATCCATCTTGTCTCAATCTTTAACTTTTTTATTATGTTCAACATTATGAGTGTCACTTCTCCTCGAAAACTATTCATCTTTTGTTTCATACTTGTAAACCTACGCATGAGTTTTTAATGTAAACTCTCTAATATAGTTAAAATTGGCTTGTCACTATCATTGCTACTCCAATTATTAAAGCTCCCTGCGAAGTTATTAGTACTTTGATTGGATTTCACCCTTGCATCAAAGGTGTCTTGCCCATAGTTTACTGTCCCTCCTCAAACCAGTTGTATGCCTTTCTCTTTATCCTTTTAATAATACACATCTACTAATTCAATTTATATTCTATATACCCCTTTGTAGTATATCACTTGGAATAATTGGGTTGTAATCAACCCTAATTTCATTATGTATTTAAAAACAGGTACAATTACAATAAGATACCCACAAAATATATAGATAATAATTACACTTCAAAGTACTTATTCTCACAACACTCCCCCTCAAGATGGTGCATAGATATCGCGTATACCCATCTTGGTAATAATTGAAGAAAACACTTGTGAACTTAAGCCCTTCGTAAAAATATCAGCCAGTTGATCACATGAGCGAATATATGGAATACAAACTTCTTTAGTTTCTAACTTTTCTTTGATAAAATGTCTGTCAATCTCCACATGCTTGGTTCTGTCATGCTGGATAGGATTATTTGCTATATCTATTGCAGCTTTATTATCACAATAAAGCATGAGTGGGGTTTGAGAAATAAGACACAATTCAGACAGTAAACTTTTAAGCCATAATAGCTCACAGATTCCTTGAGCCATAGCTCGATATTCTGCTTCAGCACTGGAGCGAGCTACTACAGATTGCCTCTTACTACGCCAGGTCACTAAATTGCCTCCAACAAATGTGCAATAACCTGAAGTTGATTTTCTGTCATCCAGTGATCCTCCCCAATCCGCATCTGTATAACATTCCACCTTTAGGTGATCATTTGGTGAAAATAATATTCCTTGGCCTAGGCAATCTTTCAAGTATCTTAAAATCTGAGTTACCACTTTCATGTGAGGTTCTCAAGGATCATGCATATATCGACTTACCACACCTACGGCATATGCTATGTCAGGTCTGGTGTGAGATAGATAAAGGAGTCTGCCAACTATCTTCTGATATCGCCCTTTATCAATCGGCTCACCAACTTCTCCAACTAATTTGTGATTTTGATTAATTGGGGAAGGTGCTGGTCTGCAGCCCAATAGACCTGTATCAAGCAATAAATCCAACACATACTTTCTTTGGGAGAGAAAAATCCCATGTTTGGATCGAGCCACCTCAATGCCCAAAAAATATTTAAGTTCTCCCAAATCTTTCATTTCAAATTCCTGTGCTAACTTAGTCTTCAAATTTGAAATCTCAACTGAATCATCTCCTGTTACTACAATATCATCTACATAGACTATCAATATGGTTATCATACCTCCAATATGTCTGAAAAATAATGTGTGGTCTGCATTGCTTTGTTTGTATCCCATAGAAGTGAGTGCCCTTCGAAAATGATCAAACCAAGCACGAGGTGACTGCTTCAACCCATAAAGAGCTCGTTTCAATCTACACACCTTTCCTATAGTTTCCTTGCTAGTAAAGCCAGGTGGAATCTCCATGTAGACTTTTTCATGTAAATCACCATGAAGAAACACATTTTTCACATCTAATTGAAATAATTTCCATCCAAAATTCACTGCACAAGATATCAATGTACTCACTGAATTCATTTTCGCAATTGGTGCAAATGTCTCATCGTAATCTACACCATATATTTGTGTATATCCTTTTGCCACAAGTCTAGCCTTGTATTTGTCAATTTTTCCTTCGGGCGTATGCTTTATTGTAAATACCCACTTACATCCTACTGGTCGGAGCCCTTGAGGTAATGACACAAATTCCCATGTGTGATTTTGAGTTAAGGCTTTCATCTCCTCTTCCATAGCTTTTCTCCAGCATGGATCAGCTATAGCAATTTTCCAATCACATGGAATGCTAGAAGAAGAGATATTTGTAAGAAATGCTCTATACTCAGGAGATAAAAACTCATAAGAGACATAATTAGAAATATCATGATGATAACGACTAGGAAGAACAATGGTCCTAGCTGACTTACGATGAGCAATAGGTAAATTTAAATCGGAAAAAGTAGAAGATGAGGAAGGAGAGTTACCAATTAAGTGGATAGGATCTGAGGTGGCGACAATAGGAGAACTCTGGAGATTTGGCAAATGTGCATTGGCCTCTTCAACTTCAACGTTGGTATCTTCACCATCAATACGGTCTCTTGAGTTTCACTAGTCTCTTCAACTTCACCTGTCGCATGTTGAATGTTTTCATCACAATCATGAATCATAGTCTCCTGTCCTATCTCCCCTTCACGACCAGTATTATCAGTAGAGCAAATAGGAGTAATAAGAAACTCGTCAATGGCATCAGGTCTTCCATGTTGATCACCCTCTTGTTGACTTATATTTCCCTGATCGTTGTAGTACGCTTCATGTTCTCTAAAAACAACATCCATAGAAACTAGCATACATCGCTCTGGAGGATAATAACATTTGTACCCTTTTTGAGTTGGCGAGTATCCAACAAAAACACATTTTAATGCCCGAAGGTCCATTTTGCTTAATGTTGGTCTATGATCTCTCATGAAGCATACACAACCAAATACTTTGGGTGAAACAGTATAAGTCGTTTCTCCCTTCAAACACTCAAGAGGAGTCTTGAACTCTAAAGTTCTTAAGGGCATTCAATTTATCAAGTATGCTGTCGTCAAGACTGCTTCTCCCCACATTAATTTTGGCATATTCATAGTAAATAGAAGTGATCTGACTACTTCCAGCAAATGTCTGTTCTTCCTCTCAGCCACTCCATTCTGATTAGGAGTATCAACACAAATAGTTTGATGAACAGTACCTTGATCTCTTAAAAATTCTTGAAGTCTTTTGTTCATGTATTCTGTACCATTGTCAGATCGGAAAACTTTAATCTTTGTCTCAAATTGATTTTCTACCATTCGAAAAAAATCAACAAAGGATTGAGTTACCTCATCCTTATGCTTCAACAAATAAATCCATGCAGTTCTACTATAACAATCAATAAATGTTACAAACCATTTATGTCCGGATAAAGAACTAATGCTGCAAGGACCCCATACATCAGAGTATACCAAATCAAATGGTTTTTTACTTCTAAGCCCGCAAAAAGTATAAGAGCTTCTTGTTAATTTCGCAAATTCACAAGCATCACACGCTAAATCCAATTTTTTACTCACAAAACGAAGCTTAGGAAAAGTTTAGAAAGAGCAAAATGAGAGGGATGTCCTAGCCTGCGATGATGTAACAATGTCTCCCTAATTGCATCTTCTGATGAAGTAAATGCCATCAATTCTGTCTACTTGCTACTTGACTCAGTGTCATCTAGTAGATATAGACCATTGCACATTTTACTAGCTCCAATGATCTCCTCCGTTGCCAGCCTCCGCAAAATACAGTGTGAAGGAAAGAAGGTTACTTTGCAGCTAAGGTCCTTGGTAATAGAGCTAATAGATAGTAAATTTGCTAGAAAACTAGGAACGTGTAAAACAGAGGGAAGCATAAGAGATGATGAGCATCTAACGACACCTTTACCAGTGACAGGGGTAAAGGAGCCATCAGCAATATGAATCTTATCTTTACCTGAATAAGAAATATAAGATGTGAATATGCTGGACATACCAGTCATGTGATTAGTAGCACCAGAATCAATTATTCAAGAAGTAATGGATTGATGTTTATTACTAAGATGTGTGTTTATAGGTGTATCTATATAAGCAAAATATGAGCTAGATGTAACATGGTTAGAAGGCACAGAGATTGAATCCTTGTTGGGGGATCCAACATCAAAAGACTCAAACTTAGTTAAGAGGCGTCTGAAAGTCTGTAACTCCTCAACTGTTATAATATTATCAAGTCCAATGGAGCTCTCCTGATGCTCAGAATAATGGGCTCGGCTCTGTCCACGGCCCACACTTCGTCCAGCTCGACCACCACGTCCCTGTCCTCCGCGGCGGGGTCTCCCATGTAGTTGCCAACAACTGACGTGAGTATGTCCAGGCTTCTTATAGTAATCACACTTAATATATTCTTTCTCATCCTTCTGAGGAATAGTAGCCAGTGCTGATACAACTGAACACTTAGAAGACATAACACATCTACGTGTCTCTTCACTTAATACTATCGAAAAAACTTCCTGAAAGGGTGGTAACTCACCTCCTCTACCGAGAATCTGACCTTTGATAGTATCATACTCGGGATTGAGTCCCGATAGGAAACGAAAGATCCTCTCCCTCTCAATGTATCTCTGGAAGGCAGTAATATCTTGTGCATTTGTTAGTAAAAAAGTACACAAGGAATCAATTTCAACCCATAAACGCCTCAGTTCTGCAACAAAAGCAGTCACAGTCATCTCACCCTGACGAAGTTCCTGAACTTTGCACTGAAGCTCATAAGCTTAAGCAATGTCCCCTTTCTGAGAATAGGTTTGTGTTGCTGTATCCCACATCTCCTTTGCAGTATCACAAAAGGAGATGGGATAGCTGATATCAGGAGTCATCGAGTGTAGAAGCTAGGTAATGATCTGTGAATTCTCTGCTATCCATTGTGCATATTCGTTGCTGTCTGCATTCGATCGGGGCTTGGTTCCTGTAATATGCCCTTCTAGGCCACGAGATCTCAAGAAAAACATAATAGATCGAGACCACTGATGGTAAGTACGTGGTCCATCTAGCTTTACTGTGCTGATCTGTAAGGAGGGGCTCTCCATCATTCAAACAACACAATCTGTAGCACTCTTACTCTTATTTTCCTTGTCAGTCATGTTAAACAAGGATCTACACATAAACTCAAACACACATGGCAGAAAGATAAAATCCTCTCAAGGAAATACCGCGATTACGCGAGTAGATGATGCTGCGACAACTCATTGTGATGAAAGCCGTACATATGCGGCAATAACTGCACTGAAATAGTCAGAATCATAGAAATGACATGCTGCTCACCAAAGGTGAAGAAGGGCCGCCCTATAATAGCCAAAAAATTTGTCTTCTGCAGCTATGAGACTGGCGCCACCTCCTGCAGTGGTTCAGCAAAGCTGATGGAACAGCGATGCACGCGAGCGAGCAACCAGTCGAAGATCACGGGAGTGAGCAGCAAGTAGAGGGAGCAGAGCCGGGCGTAGCGGGGCGAGAGGGCGGAGCCGGGCGGAGAGGGCGGAGCCGGGCGAAGCGCTCACGGGGTTGAGCGAGCGGAGCGGGCGGAGCTGGAGGAGCGGGCGGAGCGGGCGGAAGGTTCAGCGAAACCCTTCGTGGGTAGGTGGCGGCTCTGATACCAACTTGGAATAATTGGGTTGTAATCAACCCTAATTTCATTATGTATTTAAAGACAGGTACAATTACAATAAGATATCCACAAAACATATAGATAATAATTACACTTCAAAGTACTTATCCTCACAACAATATCAAAAATACCTTTGTAAATCTGAAGATAGAAATGGAGGCTCTGGGAAAGTCGGAATAGGAGAGCACTCATCTTGGGGTGGGCTTCCTACTTAGATGCTTTCAACAGTTATCTATTCCGCACTTGGCTACCCAACATTTATCGTGCGCATGATAACTGGTACACCAGAGGTGCATCCTTTCCGGTCCTCTCGTACTTTTCTTTATCTCGACGAGATGGGGGGGAATATCTATCCCAATGCCAAAAATTTTTACCATATTTAGTAGTTTCTCGTTGGCTTCTCTTGCATTGCCAGCGATTCACATGGTATCGTCAAATGATACAAATCTTGGATAAGACTCTACAACGCACTAGAACGCTTTTGTTGGCGATCCTTTACTCCGACAGCATCTAGGGTTCCTATTTAAAAAAAAAAGGACTAACAGGGCCAGCTAATTTCTTAAAATTGGAAAGATATAGCTACAACAATGCCTTTGGATTGCAACAGGAAAGACTTCACTAGTTGTGTTGTCCAATCCTTATTAAAAATTTATTAGTTACAATTTCAATATATCAAAATATTTTAGCATAGCAAATAAAATGTTTATCATGCATTAGAACTAGTGGTCTTGGGTCTGTAATGTTTGTAGGGCTTGAAGAAATCATCTCCAATTCTTAATATCAACAACACGCAAAGCGACTGAATATAAACTACTGGCATCAATTCCTACAATAATTAGTAATGTCCATCAAATGGTCCCTTCAAATGACATCTATCTAAACAAAGGAATTGCCTACATTCATTGATAAAACCTGCTCATGGTGCATCAAAACAGTAGAAATTTTTTTCATATTTTTTATAACTTTTTGGGTGTTCATGTGGTAAGCAATGAATACAGCATATGTGGTGAATTCTCTAGTAACATCTGATCATAAAGATGGGGATATATTTCATTAGCACCATTCTCAAGACACAAGAAAAGGAGAGTGAAATAGAGCTTCTCCCCCCTTGAGTGTCCGCCAACGTCACCGCCAGATTTCCTTAGCCATTGGAAGGAGCTTTGGTTGGAAGAGTTTCGCGTGATTTGCAAGTTTAATGTCAATCTCGCCATGGATTGAGGAGTTTGAGTCCTCCAGCTATCTCTTGTTTGCTTTAACTAGATTTTCTCGATTTTCTTCTCTCCCATGTGGATGCTTGATTGTGAAGCTCATCCTTATAACGTGATTTTGAATGGATTCTATTCTCTACATTTGAGTTCATACTTTCATGGATTTAGCTCTTTATGTTGAGTGGAATTAGCTGCTAATTTGGGTTTCTAACTTGTGCTTGAATGTTAAATGTTTTGAAACTTTCATTTTTTATTGAAACTTCATTGAATGTTAACTTTGGTTGTGGGATTTATGTGGTACTTAATCTAGATGCTCTCTATTATGTTTTCCCTTTGAAATCAATATGAAATATTTATTTTTAGTCCTCATTTGATTGAAACTTAATTATTAGGTATGAGAGATAAAATATTTTATTTTATAAGTTTAATGGAAAGAAATTTATTTTAATATTGAAATGTGTGTAAGATACGAATTAATGTTAGAATTTATATTGGATGTGAAATAAAGTTGATTTTAAAATTAATATTTGTTTTGGATGTAAAATAAAATTATTAAAATTTATGAAAAAATTAAAATATTAATAAAATATGATTTTACTTTAAAATACGCGTGAACAGAACAAGGCTTTTCATAGAATTTTATTAGTGGGGACACGACATTAAACCGTTGATTTATTTTAAGCATGGTCTATACTCGACGTCTGAGATCTTGTCATATTGCATTGATCTGAATGGATAATTGACATTGATAAATTTGAGAGTAGACGTGATTGTTGCTGATTATATAGATTGTGAATTTTTATTGTAATCAATTAATTAATTTGGATAAAATCTTTAATATTTGGCTAATTTTATTTACTTTGTAGATATTTACATTTGACATATTTATATATATATTTTTTTTTAAATTTTAATTTTTAATGTAACAGACTTATATAAAAGTATGAATTAGTAGTATTTATTTTAATTTAAGGATGAAATAAAATTGAGTTTAAAATTAGTATTTTAAATCTTAGTGAAGGAAAATATTAGAGTCTTGAGTGAGAATTTTAAATAACTTAAAAGAAATTTGAGGATTATGCAACTTTTTTTGAGCTTACATTCTCTGTCTTAAACTAAACTCATAATCCAGGTACTCCCGCATAATTTTCGAGCCCTATACCTTTCTCCCGAGCCCTCACAGGGCGGGAACCGTGCGCCAGCCTCGTCTTTGCCGACACCGCTTAGCCCGCGCCTCCGCCGCAACCGCGGCGACCCCCCACTCGTCCGCCTCCGCCTCCATTGCCGGACAGCCGCCAGGGGTCCCGGGGTCCCGCGTCCGCTTCCTTCGGCTCGCAACGCTCCGCAGCGCCCCCCCTCGCTAGCCACCACTGCTGTGCCCCCTTGCTCAAGGTAAAATCAATCAGTTTGAGTTAAAGTTTTGTTACCATTGTTGTTGTTGTATTCCTAGATTTCGCATAAGAGGAAAAGACGAGAATGGAGATGTGGTTGTCCAGTAATTGCTAGATTGCGTCATTTTGGGGTAAATTTTACTGTTTAAAATCGTGGCATGGCCTCTTGGCTCAATACATATGAATTGGATTAAGATCAATAGCAGAGAATGCCAACTTTCTTTATTGAGTAAACAATATAAACACTGCTTCCCTAAAAAAAAGAACAATATGAACACTGGGACAGCACAAACAACGTTGAAGGATAAACAAGCTTTCCAATGATCACTGTAGGAACTAATGAATTTAATAAAGATAGGCAAAGATGTCAAAAACACTCAAAATTCAGAACTTATGATAATATTTATGGCTCCAACATCATGTGAAAATGTGTAATTATTCATCCTTGACAAAATACCAATCACATATCTCAAATTCATATGTTTGGGTCCAAGTCCATTCCTAAATCCTACATCACTAAATAAACCTTTGATCACTATAGTTTTGGTCAAACACACAATCAACACATATTAAATGGAATACAAAGAGCAGCCGCTAAGAGATAGAAAATAAATCTTAGAAATTTAAGGACACCAAAAGTTTGAAGTATATTTTGAAAAACATACTTTTTCGCAAACCCTTTGGCGACTAACTAATTAAAGATGTAACTGATGATTCAACCGAGGATATTCCCACCCTCCATAGCCCATGATTCAAGAATAGTTCAGCCTTCAATCGTGGCAATCAACTACAGGTGGAAACAAAAACCGTAGAATGCGGACTCAAAACTTTGGGTCTGTTTGAAGCAGATTAGGCTTTAAAATAAATAGAATCAAATTTAAAGTTTGAAGCAGTTTTGGATAAGTGAAGTGGCTTTAAATTCAAATATTATTTGACTAATGAAATGCTTGAAGCTGCTTTTAAAATTAATTCTGTTTGCATGAAAATTATATTAGATTTGCTTCATCTAACAATATCATTTTAAAAAAAATTCACAAAATTACATCATCAAATTATTTTTTCATTAGATAAATTTCATAAAACCAAAAAAAATAAGAGGTTTTTTATGGGGAAAAGGTTTTAACTTAAACAAATAAATATCTTGATTCACAACTAAAGAAAATTCAACATGCAAAATATGAAGAATACTTTTATAACATGCAATCAAATAATTTTTAGAGTGAACAAATTCCTTATTTAAATTCTTAGCAATATTATCAAGCTAAGTGCTAAAGTTATTAAAAATGTCATCTCACATAATAATAAAAATCTTTGGATCGAAACTGGATCATTGTTTTATATCCCCATCAATTGTCCATAAAACATTCATTGAGACCTCATGCTCACAAACTAAACCATATTGCAATATTAATTCTCATTACTTCTAAAGGTCATATGCACGCAAACTTTATCCCAATTATAAAAGTGCATTATTTGTGCTTAACGTAGGAAGTTAAACCAGAATGTAAAATATGCCAATACTTATCAGACTAATTTTTAAATGCAATTTCTATGAAATTAAATATAGAAAATAACGAATAATAAAATTATTGAGTCTTCATGAACTAAATATTCATTGAATCCTTATATCAAAGTCATCAGATATGATCCTGCATAAACTAATAAAAGCTACATATATACCTAAAACTAGCTCTTCATCAATCAAAAAACAAATATAACTTTATCTAAATATTTCTTTATAATGGTGGAGGGCCATCCCAAATCAGGTCTGCATCCCATGGTAGGTTTAGTCATACAATATTTTCAATCCAACGCTGTGGCATGGACCGGTCTGTATTAATAAAGATCGCCTTACAATTTGCATCTAACTTAACGAGTTATGATCTACATTTGACTCAATATTTTGCCTTGCGATCAGCATTTGACTCAACTACCCACCCCTAGCTGCTCTTTTCTTTTAGTTCTTTAAAGTTTTTATAACGTGCTTTTGTGTTCTTCCATAATGTCTTTAGTTGGAGCTCTGTTGTTGGCTCTTCAGAAAAGGGTAGCCATTGCCTTTAAATCTCTGTCCATGTACATGCATTTGGCTTTCCCTATGAACAACCTTTAACGTAAACTCTTGCATTATAATACACAAGTGCTTGACCTCATTTTCATTAAATTTATTTATTCTTTTGCTAACTTCTCCATTTGTAGCTTGGCCCTGAGTTTGTGATGGTTGACTAATATTTATATCTGTATATCTTTGTGATTGTAACTTCTCAGCTTTTTTTGGAGGCATCTTTGAATCTGATGATATGAAACACAATTTTCTATATAATAATTTTCGAGTAAAAAATATTGATATGACAAAGCACAAAGAAATGATAACTATTGCTGCATAAGGTAAAGCACAATCGTAGAAAACAAATATGATAGAGCAGCATCGTTTTGTGCAATGGTATATATCTTTCATTTTCTGTACAGGTTTACTTGGTTATGTAACAATGTGCTTTCTTCTTTCATGTGATTGAGCAGCATCGTCTTGCTGTATTGTCACATCCTTTTTTCATAATGATATACACCGCAATAGATACGTTCTACCTCACTGAGGAGCAGTTGAAAAACACCCCTTCACGAAAAGATGGCATTGATGAGGCTACAGAGATGATGCTGCGAATATATGGGTGTGACCTCATACAAGAGAGTGGCATTCTTCTTAGATTGTATCCTCTTTTGTCCCTTTTGTTCGTCTTATGTAGATCTTTTTTTTTTTGATGAATGTCTTACGTAGGTCTAGGTTAATTTCATTGGTTGTCCTATGTGAATTTGCTTTTAGTTATCCTGACCTTGTTAGACCTCAAGCAGTCATGGCCACTGGACAAGTCCTCTTTCACCGCTTTTATTGCAAGAAGTCATTTGCACGCTTTAGTGTGAAGGTAGTCCTCTTTCACCTCCATTTTTTTTGAACAGTAAAACTAGAGTCTT
Source organism: Apostasia ramifera (assembly GCA_019297695.1). NCBI lineage: Eukaryota > Viridiplantae > Streptophyta > Magnoliopsida > Asparagales > Orchidaceae > Apostasia > Apostasia ramifera. The sequence goes on from JAEMOT010003440.1 coordinate 595,087, forward strand.
TTTTTAGTTAATCTGTTTCTTACCTTTTTTTTGCTTAATTAGAGGGTAGCAGCTAGTTGTGTTTGGCTAGCCTCAAAACTGGAGGAGAATCCTAGAAAGTTGAAGTATGTTTTAATGGTCTTTCACCGAATGGAGTGTAGAAGAGAGAATTTACCAATAGTGCATCTGGATGTATTCTCTAAGGTTGGTATTTCTTTAAGTTCAAATTACTTTTAGGTCCTTGTAGTTTGAGGTACCTTGCAATTTGTTCCACGTTTTTGAAATTTTTTCAATTAGATTCCTATAGTTTATAAATTTTTTCTGTTAAATTACCTGTTAACTAGAAGTGGAATGATCACTTTACCCTCAAGATCTATGATATGTTGGTTCAAAGTGTAAAATGAATATGATAACTTAGGAGGACCAATATTCTATTAAATTACTAATACTCTGAAAACTTTCAGTGGGTTTCCCTAAATTTTTTTGTTTTTGGTAATTGTTTGTAATTTTTTCACAAAATTATGCTTAGGAAAAAGGACCAAGGGTAATTTAGGCATAAATATGAAGATAATGGTCAATTAAAACAATAATTTGAACGGATTTAGTAGCATTTTAAATGAATAACTTAAAAATGGACCTAATTAAAATGAAGGCATTAATTGTAGGGACCTAATTAAATGATTTAATTAATCATAGTGACCTTATTGATGGAATTTAAAAAATATAGACCAATATGTAAGATACCTCGAACTATAGTGGCCTGGAAATAATTTACCCTTTCTTGGGAATTTGAATTTGACGTTGAATTCCTTTTCTTTGGGATCAACTAGTCCAAAACTATTGCTGTTAATGCTACTATATTAGTCACTTATCTATGTTAAAATGTTGTGCAAGGACTGTTGTTACTTGCTTTTTCAATCTCATGTTGACATGTGCCATTGCCACAGAAATACTCTGAATTAAAGAATGATATAATTAAGACGGAGAGGCATTTGCTGAAGGAAATGGGTTTTATCTGTCATGTTGAGCATCCTCACAAATTTATATCAAACTACCTTGCAACACTTGAAGCTCCTTCTGTACTACGACAGGAAGCATGGAACCTTGCCAATGATAGGTATATTATGCCATTTTCATTATGCTTGTAACCATCGTGCATATTTTTAATATGCATGAACTTTTGCACTTTCTACCTATTTTACTAAACTCTGAATTTGTGGAGTTTTTTGATTTGCTATTTTGTTACACTAAGTGGCTATTTTGTAATCTTGTTAAGTCTAACCCTATTTTTTACCATTTATTGGAGTTGCTTATGTTTAACTAAATCCATTTTCTTTTGTCTTTCTGGCAAAATCTTTGATTTAGCTTAAGTTTGATGAAGTCCTAGATTTCATGGTTCTTTACTTCTGTATTTGGTGCTTTATGTAAAAAAATGTACGTGCACATCCATATGCATACATAGTATAGAATAGATATATACACATGTATACATGGATGGTCTTTCTCATGGAAAGCGATTCTCTCCCCACCTTATTTTAGCTCTATTGTCTTATATAGTCATTCAGTGGAAAATCCTAGCTTAAATTTAATTTTGACATCAGTAATATCTGCAAATTAAGTTTCATCATTATGATGATTTGAACTTTTGATTGAGCCAATGACCTTCTGCATCAAAAATATTTGTTCTGGATGGCTGATATGATCTGCAATTTTATAGGATAGATTGACTAGAATTTAGAAGACTGGCTTCTATTGGGCACTGTTATGTTTGTATTAAATAAAAGTTTGGTGGTGTTAGTATGCCATTCTGATTTTTTTTATTATGCCATTTTGATTAGCTCTTGAAGAAGTTGAAAACTTGATGCTTTTCGAAAACAAGCTTGGTTACATCTATGTTCATGAAATATGACTTGCTATTGTTTGTTTGCCAGGGTAACTTTAATTTGAGTTAAAATTAACCTTACAGGTCACATCATACAGAAATTCTAACATTAAATATCAATATTCAAATTCTACACAAATTCTAACATTAAAATTAACTTTATTTTACGTCCTATACAAATTTTCTATTCATAGTTAAATAGATAGTCTTTTTTTTTTGATAGCAAGATAGTCATGCTACTAACATGATCCAAGTAGGCTGGCTAGATTGAAGGAATGTATGTGGTGTGTTGTGTGATAGAAAACTAAACTTAGAATTAAAGGTAAATTTTATAAGACTATAATAAGACTAGCGATGTTATATAGTGTTGAATGTTGGTGTACAAAGTAAAAACATACAAGTAAAGTGTCGTAGAGATAAGGATGGTGAGGTAGATGAGTAAGAGTATATAGGAATAAACAGAATGAGAGGTGAGTATCATGAAAAGGTTGGATTGACCTCAATTAAAGATAAGCTTAAAAAGAGTCGCTTTAGGTGGTTAAAATATATAAATCATGGGTCGATAGAAGATCCAGTATAGAGAGTTAGGTTAGCATATCTTTCTCATATAAAAAGAGGAGATGAAGACTAAAAAAACAAAAAAAACATGATAAGAAATTATAAAAAGTGATATTATATACTTTAAGCTAAATGAAGAGTTGTTTGATAGAGTGCAATTGAAACAAAGGATTTATATAGTCCACCGCACCTAGTGGGATGAAAGGCTTGGTTGTTATTGTTGTTAATTGTCGAAAGTTTATTTGCTTTCCAAATTTTGGTGGATGCTTGTAAAGTCTTCCATGACTTAAAGGTGATCTTGGTAAAATGTTCAATCTTATTTCCTTTTCAGTTTGTTCATTTTGTATCGCTGATCTCAATTTTTTTGTATTATCTGTGAAACAACACTTGTTATTTGTACTTTCTAGTTGTCATATGAATCTTTCAATGCAACAAATATGAATGAAAAGTTAATGCATAAGTTTGCTATGACTATATGAGTTGTTTGTCAGTTGAGTTTTTTGTTAGAATCCGACTGATGGTCAGTCATCTTCAGCTAAAATACCTTGGAAGTTTTGATTGAGATTTTGTCAAGTGTGCAAATTAGTGATGACATTAAATGGTTTGTGGAATATGCCTTCACATAATTTGCATATATAATATCTTAGGTCTAGTTTGGAACAGGTTGGGGTTAGTTTAACCCTGTTAGTATTGGGCTAGCGGGGTTAGGAAAAAAATATGATTGATAACCTGAATTTGTGAAATTTAACATGAATGTCTGTTTGGTGGCCAGTACCAGTTAGAGAAAATATCACAGTGTTTTTTCGGTTAACACCAAATTCTACACAAATGCCGGCTATATGTTGCACTTTTTGTTTTCACGGAGCTAGCTAATATAGTTAAAGGTGAGCTTTTGCGAGCCTGATCTCATTCCGGAAGATGTGTGAGCATAGATTTTCCCCTACAGAAGGAAAGAGGTTAATGCACCACAAGTTTTATACCTTACTTTGCCCCTTTAGAAAGGAAATATCAATATCTTCTTTAGTGATCAATACTACTTAAATAGGAATATTGTCGGGCTTTTCTGGATGGAGAACAAAATCAGTAGCTAGAAGGTCATCCACCTTGCAAGGATGAAATCTGAACTTAATTAGAAAGAAGTTGATAACAATGAAGATAGAAGGCTGGAAAGTTAAACAAAGCCTTGTATCACAATAGTTCGTAAAATTCCTAGATTAAACAAAGATTGAGCCGAAAAAAACTTTACCGAAAAATTATGCAATGGTGAAAATTGCCCATGGAGAGAAGGAATTATGGTACCCATTTCAGATGGTCGACATCGAGAACTAAAAGCCATTGAGTGTTGCTATATATATACTGTTGTCGCATGCATAGTGGAGAACGGAATGGGAAGGGAAGGACCACGAGGGAGAGAGAACTCGGGTAGTGATGAGTTCAGGAGAAATGAGGATTAGCAAAGTTCACGCTGCAGGGAATGGGCTTAGTTTTAATTTTCTCATTTCATTTTCTTTCCTTTCTCTTGCTTTTTTGCATCTATTTTTGCACTTCTACTCATTTTTCTTTGATTATAATCCTATCGCACATCATTAAATTAAAGGGTAATTTCATTCAAGCCCTTGAGGTTGACCATTAATTCCACTCAGGTCCATAAAATCGATAACATGCCTTCTAGGTTTTTTCCGCCCAAAATTTTTTCCGCATGAGTTTTTTTTGACTGATTCTATTAAGTTTAACCGTCAAGTTATTTTAAAAAATTTAAAAAGCATGTTTAAGTATAAAAGATATGTTTATGCATTTTCAATTGTTATTATAACTTCAAATTTTTCTTTTTTTTATCATAGCCTATAATAGTAATTTTCAATACTTAATCATGTATTTTTATTTTTTTAAAATATCTATTTAATGGTCAAACTTAACAGTTCCTGTCAAAAAGGATGCATGTGGAAAATATTTTGGATGAGAAGGACTCGGATGACATGTTTTTATTTTTTATTTTTAGTTACATGGAATAGGAGGCTACCTCAGGGCCCAGAATTATCCCTTAAATTACATACATGGACCTTAATGTTTTTACATTAAATTCTATAGTTATGAAGGTTGTAGCTTATGCTCAAGCCACTTCAAGCTTCTACTCATTGTAGCCTCATGAGTTGGCATAGTTTTGAATTTCATCATGGCTGTTGATCATATCTTACTCTTCTTACTTGACATCTTGAACTCTGTCTTACATGTTGTCTTGTGCTTAATCATTATTTAAAGGTTACGTGTGATTTTCCCAACTAATTTGTTGCCTTTTTAGTCTTTGAGCACAGTGTATTTGCTGCAATTAGACTATAATATGTTGGTGTTTTCATCCTCGTAATCTCTTTCCATTTTTAGTGCTGCATTAAATAGTGTGTAGCAACTATCATTTGAGAATTCATAATAATAATAATATTTTTTTTATCACATAGGTTCTAGATAAATTCTTACGACTGAAGATGTTTTAATGTAATTATTTCACTTGAGTTTTTGTTTTTGGTTTGCTTTGTAGTTTGAGAACAACATTATGTGTTCGCTTTAAGAGTGAAGTAGTAGCATGTGGGGTTGTATATGCTGCAGCGCGAAGATTCCAGGTTCCCCTCCCAGAAAACCCACCTTGGTGGCTTGTTTTTGATGCTGATCAGACTGGAATAGAGGAAGTTTGTAGTACTCTAGAAGTCCTCTATAGTTTACCAAAAGCACAATATATATCAGTATACAAAGATGATGATTCTTTTACATCGATCAGCAGGATGCCAGACCGACTTCCTCAAGGTTCTCAGGTGATGACTTCCAACTATTAGTCTTCCACTTTCTTGCACATACTTGACATGGAAGGATTCATGAAATTATGTATGTTAATAATGATAGTATTTCCTTATTGGAATAAAGTTATTGTCTGTGCGGGAAAACTTCAAGGCATCTTAGCCCTCCACATCACACCAACAGAGACCATCCAAATCATTGCAAGGCCAAGCTAAACCGAACTCGGAGGATGGTCCAAGCTCTATGGTCCAAATTTATCATGATTTGTTCCCCTGTTCCTACCATTCAAGCTCTCTAAGTCGCGGGGAGTATCCTACGATCTAGGATCATACTCCGTCCCTATCTCCTCTCCTGTACTAGTGGGGCCTAGCCAACAGCTCCAGAATAGTATAACCACTACTTCTACTCTAGCTACTATGCGGTGCTTGCCTGACCTTTCTATCCCATCCATTCTGGGCATCGTCACCCCTCCTCCCGGAGCCCCGTCGAATCAATATAACATGGAAAAATTTATTTTTAAATTCGCACAAGCATAAATATAGTACAACAATGCAAGCAAAGTATCATATCACAAGTTATGCTTATAGAGGTTGGCCTCCAATGTATAGGATGCCAAGGGCTATAAATAGTATAAAAGTAAGATGCGGCCTCAATGCTTCACATGAAAGAAAATACAAAGCAATAAACTAGCTATCTATCTGTCCAAAGATTCCAAATTTTCTTCAAAATGCAATCAGAATTGGGTTGAGTGATGTGCATACAAATTGTAGCTCAACAAATAAAATTCACTTAAATTGGAGCTTAGTGCAGAAAGATAAGATCAAAATATGAAATTTGTGTAAATGAGTGATCATGCTAGACTCTAGTCATCTTGGAGCTTTGTACATGTTGAATCTCTGATCTGGAGAACTAAATTACTGAGTTGAAACAACTGAGAATGAAGAATACTTGAAATAGTAAAGTCGAATTAGAAAGAAATAGACTGAAGATCAACTAAATTGTAGATGTCTAGGCTGAAAAGTCTATATCAGAACTAATGCACTGGTGATGTCTTGCTTATCTATGAGTAAACTTTGAGCGGGAACGACTAGGGGAACGGATTAGACTGGAATGACAAAAGTTTTTGGCAGATGTGGTGGTGTCTGCACCAAAGGCTGGCACAGATAACATAGGGAAAAAACGTTGCTTGCTTCACTACGTTGATTGGCTAGCCCATTCTCTGTCGCATTTGGATACCATGCCGACCACCTTGCCGAATGTCAACGTCAAAGCTCCACGTGGCATAATCTGTACCTCCAGGGAGTTCAGCTGACACAGTGCTGCCCAGATTGAAGACTGGGATTTCCTTCAATCCTATTACAACTATAAGTAGAGCTTTGGTTGTAGGAGAAATCTTTTGGCTTTTTTATGACTTCTACTGCTTATCTCCCTCCTTGCTCTATACTCGCTCCGTGGGTGCTTCTTCTTAGTGGATTGGGATTGGCTTGGCTAGTGGAAGTAGGAGAATCACCTTGAACAACCTAGATGCTCTTTTGCTTCCTAGTCTTCTTGCTTACGGCCTTTCTTTTCGTTTCCCATTGCCTATGGACAGTTTGCGTGTTGCCTTCTAGTAGAGCTCTTATCTTTTTTACGTCAACATATTTGGTGCTTTGATTGAAACATGAGCATGAATGGCAGTGCTCGTAGCCATACCACTTTCCTAAGGCGTTTTCAGAGAGGGAAGGCCATCATCGATGAGGCCTTCAGTTCGAGCACCCATGTCCATTCCAGGGTAGCCTCCTTCGCATTACACAATGTGCAGTTGGAGGAAATGCACACTCATTTGGTGTAACTCACCAGAAAGTGGAGGACCTCATTGCCATTGTTACTAATGGTGGCAAAGGAGCCACACCACACTTTGATTCTTCTCAGGTTCTATGGCAACCACCGATGTCACCGAACTCGCTAAGGGGAGTTTTGGGGCCCCTTATGCTGGTGCCTGCGCCAACTTCGCCGACGCAAGTGATAGCCTGCTCGTCTCGAACATAGCCGGTACCACGCCTTGCTACAGCAGAGGTCGTCACACTAGCGACGACTCCTGTGAACTTCTGGCCCAAATTTGCATCGGCACTCCTCATCATTAGCTGCAACCACCCCTGGTTGGAGCTGCGACTGGGACGTAGGCTGACCCTAGTCAGCCGTAGTTGTTGCTCACGAAAACCACATAGTTGGAGTCACTAGCTCTTGCTCCTCCGGTCATTGCTCCCTATCTTGGTTTGTATTTACCCAAACACAACCCTAAGTTCCCCCTTTTAGTCTGATCCAAAATATGCATAAGTATGCTTGACTACATTGAACCTATTGACCTCACAACGATTGACTTATAATCATCTCAATGTGATTGATGGTGTCATTACTACAGTAAGATGATTTAGTGATCTCGGCCGAACTTATGATCTGCTCTTCTTTATGACTCAACTTGACTTTTAACTTTTATTTTATAATTATCTTCTATATATGTTTATTTTTATACTTCTTGTACTCTTCGGCTAAGCTAGGATCTGCTATATAAATGGATATGGTAAGGAATCGAATTCCAATGCTTCAAAAAGAATGAAGGCCTCTGTAGAGAACTCATTTACTACTTCCTTCATGAGAGAATTAGATGGGTTACCTATAATCTCAATAGATCTAACAATGAGAGTAGGAATTCAAGCGAAGGGTATTGATTTAGGGGCATGTTGTTTAGGAACTATAGAATTAACTCTATGGGATGAAAGAGAATATCTCCTGTATAAGTAAATTTTGATTTCATTTCACGACTCAAACAACCTAAACTTACCTCAAGAACATTGATCCTCTAAGTTTCTAATATAATATTTTGTTTCACCAAGAAACATTAATTTTACGTATTTAATCATCTCTAACTCGTTCTAACCACAATAATCAAAATAACAATGCAGATTATTTTCCTGCTTTTTATATGGTAAATAATTCGAATCATCGGAAAAATAAGAATTAATTGCCACTTTCTTTATAGTTTGTGATTTCTTAGAGGAAAATATGCGATCAAATTTAATTATAAGGTTGGACAATAGAGTTTTTATTTTATGGTCCATACTCATATGATATTTATATCTGATAGAATTAGGAAAAAAATAATGCAAAATATATAAAATGACTAATTAAATGTCCTAATCTAAATCATGCTCTAATACTAAGTTGATGCAGGATAAAAATGGAAATGCTAATGATAATTTTTTTATCAGCAAAATTAATTAAAAAATTATTTTAATTAAGTACAAGAATATTTCTAAATAAACTAAATGATAAATAAGGTTTATAAATCCTACAAATTAAAATATTTTAAAATTAAAATTAAACTGGTTCGTCTGATAAATATGAATTTATCAAATTAGATTGGATCATCAAGTTAAATTCAACAGATCAGATTTGAGGTTCAGAAATTAAGGTCTGATGTCTCACAAATATATTCAATAGTAATTTAGCTTAAATAAATGTATGATCTCACAATTAAAGCCAAAGTCAAGTAAATAACTTTTTCTTGAGTTTGAATGATCAGAATAATTTGATTTAGAAAAGAATTTATTCAACAACAACAACCAAGCCTTAATCCCACTATGTGGGGTCGGTTATATGAATCTTTTGTTTCCATTGCATTCTATCAATTATCAAATTCTTATCTAAGTCTAAGTAACTAATATCACTCCTTATAATTTTTTGTCATGTCTTCTTTGGTCTCCCTCTTCCTCTTTGTACATAGGCAAAATCTAATAATTTAATTTTTCTAATTGGAGCTTCAATCGGTCTACGATTTAGGTGTCCAAATCATCTAAGCTGACTTTCTCTAAGTTTATCCTCAATTGGTGCAAAATTAATTTTCTTTTGGATATACTTATTTTTCATTCTATCCTTTTGTATATATCCATACATCCACCTTAACATTCTCATTTCTGCAACATTTATTTTATTTATATGTTTCCTCTTTGCAGGTCAGCATTCAACACCGTACATCATCGCTGGTTTTACTACAGTTTTATAAAATTTACTCTTGATTTTGGATGGGATTTTTCTATCGCATAATACACTAGAAATATTTCTCCATTTTACCCATCCTTCTTGAATCTTGCTAATAACGTCATTATTTATTTCACCATCATTTTGTATGATACACCCAAGATATCTAAAACGCTCACTCTTCTTGACAATTTGATCATCAATTGTCACATCTCCAATATAAGTATTTCTTTCTTGACTAAATGTGCACTCCATATATTCAGTTTTTGATCTACTGAGACGAAAATTTTTAGATTCTAGAGCATTCCTCCAAAGCTCTAGTTTTGCTTTAGCTCCCTTTTTAGTTTTCTCAATAAGGACAATATCATCTGCGAAGAGCATACACTAAGGCACTTCATCTTGGTTATGTTCAGTCATGACTTCCATAATCAAAGCAAAAAGATACGGACTTAAAGCTGAGCCTTGGTGTAATCCAACCGTAATAGAAAAATTCTTAGTCAAACCTCTTTGTGTCCGAACACAGGTAACAACTTCTTCATACATATCTTTAATAACTTGAATGTAAGCAGTGCAAATCTCTTTTTTTTTCTACAACTCTCCAAAGTACTTCTCTTGAGACTTTATCATAACCTTTTTACAAATCAATAAAAATCAAATGTAGGTTTTCCTTTCTCTTCTTAAATTTCTCCACTAAACTTCTTAATAAATGAATGACTTCTGTAGTAGATCTACCTGGCATAAAACCAAACTGATTTTCTGATACCTTAGTATTATGGCGTAACCTTTGTTCGATCACTCTCTCCAAAAGTTTTAAAGTATGACTCATTAATTTAATTTTTCTATAATTGGTACAATTTTGTACATCGCCTTTATTCTTATAAATAGGTACTAATATACTCTTTCTTAATTTATTTGACATCCTTTTAGTCTTCAAAATCATATTAAACAATCTCGTGAGCCAAGAAACTTCATCATCTTCTAAGCACTTCCAAACATCTATTGGGATGTTATCTGGTCCTGCTGCTTTTTTATCTTTATCTTCTTTAAAGCTTTCCAGACTTCAGCTTTACTAATATGTCGGATGTATGAGTAATTTTTACTTTCTTTTGGGGTGTTTAATTCCGTAAGATCAATTGAATTTTCACAATTTTCATTGAAAAGCTGTTGAAAGTAATTCATCCATTTATCTTTGATATCTTCTTCTATGAAAAGTACTTTTTAATCTTCATCTTTGATACATTTTACTTCAATTAAATTTTTAGTTTTTCTATCTCTTGCCTTGATAATCCTATATAATTGTTTTTTTCCTTCTTTAGTGTCTAGCTTCTTATATAAATCCCCAAGAGCCATATTTTTTGCATTGCCTACTGCTTTCTTAGATTCTCGTCGAGCCACTTTATATTTCTCTCATTTATTCTTATTTTTATTTTTAAACCAATCTCTATAACAAATCTTCTTCTCCTTAATTTTTTCTTGTACATCATCTTTCCACCACCAAGTATCTTTATTATTTGGAATCATTCCTTTGGATTCTCCCAGCATATCCTTCGCCACTTTATGGATACAATTAGCAACTGTCAACCACATATGATCAGTTTCCCCGTTAATGTTCTATTGCCTAAGTTTTAGAACCTTTTTCTTAAATATACATCTGTTCTCATTCTTTAGATTCCACCATCGAGTCCGAGGATAGAATTTTGACTTATTATTTCTTCTCCAATACTTTATCTCGGAATCTAAAACCATTAATCGATGTTGGGTAGTCAAACATTCACTTGGAATGACTTTACAATCTTTGCAATCCAAGCGATCTCGTTTCTTTATAAGAAAATAATCAATCTGAGTCCTTGAAGTTCCATTCTTGTACGTGATAACATGTTCATCTCTCTTCTTGAATAAAGTATTAGCAATTATAAGATCATATGCTGAAGAAAACTCTAAAATAGTTTTACCCTCCTCATTTATCTCTCCAAAATTATATCCACCATGGATACTATTAAATTCCTTAGCAACACTTCCAACATGTTCATTTAAATCTCCTCCAATAAATAATCTTTCCTTCTGTGGTATCTCTTGTATTAACTCTTCCAAATTATTCTAAAATTTTTCCTTTATGCTTGCATCCAAGCCTACTTGGGGAGCATACACACTTATAATGTTATTAATCATTCCATTAATTATAATTTTTAAAGCCATAATTCTATCACAATTTTTCTTAACTTTCACTACGTGATCCTTTAAGCTCTTATCCAGAATTATACCCACTCTATTCTTATTTTTATTCTTACCAGAGTACCAAAGTTTAAAACCTAAGCCGTCAATTTCCTTAGCTTTCTCTCCAACCCATTTTGTTTCCTGCAGGCACAAAATATTAATCTTTCTATGAATTATAATATCCACCAACTCCATTAGCTTGCCCGTCAGGCTGTCTATATTCTAAGTTCCTAATCTAATCCTACTGACTTAAGTTCTAGTATGATGGACTAGCTTCTTTACCCGTATCTGTCTATGATGTGGGGACCCTTGCTCACTTTTCACTACACTCGGGCGCCGATGCAGCGGCCCTTGCCCATTTTTCACTGTATTCAGGCAATCCAATGTGTCGCTTATAGGGAACGCTCTAGCTTTAGCGCAATTTTCTAAAAGATTCATATCATGATTGATTCGACAAGTTTTACGCTGGCTGTCGACTGCCGAACGCAACCCTCCGCGTTTCTCATCCGGGACTTGGGACCCGGCAACAACGCGTTTTAGAAAAGAATTTATACTTGAGTCAAAATATTTAAGAACCACAATGTAATGTTCTTAATATTAGGTTTGAGATCATCCTACACGCAGCTTGGGCGTAGTTGGCGAAGCAAGTGGCCGGAGTCAGCGGCCGGGCTGGCGGCAGAACCAGATGATGGAGCCTGCAAGCATGTCGAGAGCCGACAGGAGTGCGGTGAGATTGCGCGCATTGGCCTTGTTTGGCAAATGCCTTAAATTGGACAAAAAAATATAATAATAATATTTTAAATTTATTATAAATTTTAATAACTTTATTTCACATCCAACACAAATTCCAATCTTAAAAATCAATTTTATTTCACATCCAACACAAATTCTAACTATAAAATCAACTTTATATCACATCCTACACACCACCTAATTTTAAAATTTTTTTTTTCCCACAAACTCTATAAAATAAAATATTTTCTCTTTCCTTACTAAATTTATCCTCCAACCAAATAAATCTATGGGTGTGGCGGGGGGCGCGGTGATGCAGCAAACGACAGAGTCGTCACATTCGCAGCAGAAGGTGGACTACACATGCAGCTCTCTGGAAAAGTAGCGATGGGCGGAAGTGGCAGGCAGGTGGTGGTCACCGCAAGTCGGCGAATTCGCTGGTGAGAGCAGTATGAGTGGCGGGATAGTTGAGGCGCGGCCGGCGCCGGTGGCAGTGGTGTTGGCATAGGTGGGTTGTTCGGCATAGGCGTGGCTCGCGATTAGGCGATGTAGAGGACAGAGCAGAATAAACATTATTTTTTTTGTAATTGGAGTGGATAATTAGGTTATTTGAGGATTCCCACCAAAAACTAATTCTATCATTTCTTTTACCAGAATATTGACCCCTTAACCTGGATTTAGACACTCAGAAAACTCATACTTTTATTCATCAAATACAACTAACTATTACAATGTAAGGCGACCTCTTTATATACATAGATCTCACGAAGAAATTTAAAAATGCAATATTAATTGTAGGAAATAAAATGCCAAATAAATGAAGGCAAACATATAATTAATTCTATTATAATAAAATAAAGTTAACTCCAAATATGATGAGTTTTCAAATCTCCCAAATCTATTCTGAATCAAATCAAATTTAAATAAAGCTAATATGAAAATCTCCAATAGCTTTAATTTGAATTTAAATTTTGATTCAGTATATGGTGTTATTCTAACCGTCTAATTCAATATTGATCTATGTCCCCACCAAATGATTACATCTATGCTATGTTGTCTTTTTTTACTAAGCTTGTGGAAGTTTGAAATAGTACATTAATTTACTTTTCGAATGAGAAAATAGGTCACTGATGGAGGATTATCTGATCATGAACGATGGGAAATGTTTTTTAAGATAATAACCTTATCCATTTGTTTCCAACCAATGCTCATGCTTCTTAACAGCATTTGCTTTAGATTAGGACACTACCGTGAATGTTGATTTCCTGAGTGTGCAGATGCAATTAGTTTTATATCTGTAATTAAAAAAAATTGCGTCTGTATTTGACAGTGGGCATACATTATTGTCTCCCTTCAGCCACGTCTTGACTCGTTGGCAAACAATAGCATTATTTCATTTTTCAGAGTTGGCCTCTTCTGTTACCAAATTTGCTAGTTTCATTTCCCTAATAATAATGATCTTGCTTATTTTGCAGTGATCATATTTTAAATTACATTTTAATGTTACAATGTCATTTTTCATCTTACATTGTAGACTATGTATTCTATTTATCTTGATGTTTATTTTTGTTTGTCATCCCTATCTAAGAACTTATGATTTGAGGGTAAGTTTAAAGAGAGTCAGTTTAAATAATTTGAACATATAAATTATAGGCCAACTGAAACTCCAATAAGGAGAATTAATTTATTGAATCTTATCTATATAAAAAAAAAAAAGAGAAAGACCAAGGAAGACATGTTAAGAAATTATGAGGAATGATTTTACATACTTAGAGCTTAATGTGGAGCTGATACTTAATAAGAGTACAATGAAAATAAAAAATTTATAAAGCCAATCCCACATAGTGGGGTAAAAGCTTGGTTATTTTTGTAGTTAACTACATTATTTTGAATCTATTACTATCTATTTGATTTTACTTTTTATTTTTTTGATTTCGTTCTATACAGGGTAATCCTCTTGATGGTACTACGAATGACACCAGCAATCCCAATGATGCAAAAATTAAAGCAGCCTTAGATAAATTGAAGGAGTCCAAGATTAGTGATGAAGATAAAGAAATGCCTGCTGAAACGGTTGGTAGGGAAGGTACTACAAAATATAAAGGTGATCATAAGTCAGATGCCAATATAGAGAAGAATCGCGAAAGGGAAAGGGAAAGGTTGAAAGCTAGAGAACGCGATCGTGATTCCAGGACGAGAGATGCTGACCATGATAGTAGGGGTCGAGACTTCGATAGGGATAGAGACCAGGAGAAGGAACGAGGCCATCACTATAAAGAGAAGAGCTCAGGTGCTTCAAATGCCATTTTTCTTTTATGTGCAATACGATATGGTTGGCTATATACTTATGCCATTTTCTCTTTGTGATGCCAGGCCATTCAGAAAAATCACGACGCCATTCATCTCGAGGTATGTTATTGGCTTGTTGCTTTGTCTTTTATGCTTGGCTAAACTATTATTGGCTGCTAGATCTCTAAAGGTAGCTTAAAAATGTTGGTTTTTAATGCGTCAATCCATGTCGCGAGGCAACATGGGTGTGACATAACTCGAACACACCTCCCATGCAATTAAGTTCAAAAGAGCCCATATTATTTTTTATTTATTTATTTCACATCTAACGTAAATTTCTTATTAACAAATAAATTAATTTTATTTCACATCCAACATATATTTCAATAAAAATTCACTTTTATTTCTCATTCTAGATAAAATAGTATTAATTATTTCAATTCATATACACATATAATAATAATAATGGCTAGGCTACCGCACTGACATCATCTTTTAATACACGTCGTGATATTTACTTACTGTTTGTTTTCTACGTATTGCATAAAAGTATTTATTTTCTTTCATTTTTTATTTTATTCATGTTGAAATCAATGATAAATTTAGCAGCATGCCAATCTTTTTACTAAAATTATCCTATAATAAAGTTGAAACTAGACAGAAAAGTGCTAATCTAAAAACTGAAATCGTATCTGAAATTCTGATCCTGTTAAAATGTTTTACCAGGTGGTTTACGTTCTTGTTTGCTGACTCAGATTATTCATAACGCTTATTAGGACTTCATTTACCTCCCAACCAAACTGAGGATCATTTCTTTTTACCCTTCTGTCTAACCAGATCGTAGCGAGCATTCACATTCCTTTCGAGACAAGGATCGCCACAGGCATCATCCACACACATGAGGAGGGAAGCTTCTTTACCGCAGCTTCTCTTTACGGGTAAAATTGGATAGCTAGAACCTGATCCTTTTATGTAAAATGTTATGTTTATGCATTGTTGTTTTCCTTCTTGAGAAATCTTCTGCTGAGAATGTTTCTCTATTCTGGAATCAGGCCTGTCAATGGATCGGATCGAGGTCAACCCAGATCCGTTCCATGACCCGCCACGGTTCGGATTTTCGAATCGGATTTCGAGTCGACCCGGAACTTTTTTTTTTTTTATATATTTTAATATTATTTTTTTAATGACTGCAACTATTAATTGTATATATATTTTTATATCTTCAAATGAAATTTTTATCATTAAAATTTACAATATAAATCCACTATAGTAAAAGATATAGAGATAATATATAAACATTTAAAAATCATATCACTGACATTAACATTACAATATAATATTTTAAAATATAGAAACAACAGTGTGAATGAAAATATTACACAAGAAATAAAGCATAATTCTGTTAAAGCTAGCACTAAATATTTTATTTTAATAGTAAAAATATATTTGTAGCTATTAATCTACTTCACAATGCAAGGACTTCTTGGTTACTGCATTTAAAATAATTTGCAATAGCTTTTTTAATAGTTATAACCTCAGTCACATTTTAAAATTTTCATAAAATAAAATCATAATTAACATATGCAATTAAATAATAAATATATAAATACGCAAAATAGTTTCATACTTATAAATTTTGGGTCGGATTTTTTTTGGGTCGGATCAACATCGACCTGGATCCGACCCGGTAATACTTAAATGGAGCGGATCGATTTTTCGGATTAATCGTGCGGGTCAAATATTTATTCCGTGGATCACGGATTAGATCGGATCAAGATTCGATCCATTTTCAGGATGTAGTGAACTGTGAAACAAATTGTTTCTTTCGGTTTGGTTGCAAATTGGATCCGTCTGTTGTCAATCCTTTGGAGACATTTTTGCGTTTAGGCGATGCACAAGTTAGAATTTTTGGAGACCTTTAAGCACTTTTACGTGTTTGAATGAGTGAAGCAGCACATAGAACACCGTTAATTGTAATTTTTTACGTTGTATAGACATTTGTAACTTTGCATTTTCTTTTTTTTTGCATCGTATATGCGGAACGTGCCTACACGAAGCATAAAACCACTTATGAATGTGCAGGCTTATATAGTTTGTTTTTTTGCAAATATGATATATTATGCAAAATAAAAAAAATACTTAATCAAAAAGAATAATTTATGGTGTTTCATGTCATTTCTTGCATACAATGATAGGCCTTCGAGAAGCCTATCTATTACGTTAAGCCTCTGAGCGGGTGTGCCACTGGCCCTGATTGTGTTTTTTACTAGGATAAATTGTTCCTGATATTGGAAATTTTTTTTATATAATTATTTATATATTACAGTAAATTTATTATATTACATATTTTTTTATATTTAATGTATATCATAAATTATTAGAATTATTGTACTAGACATAACAACTGTAAATTATGTTTATATAGGGATGGCATTTAAATATCCATGAGAATCTGTGATTTCAAAAATAGATTAACAGATCACTGATTTTCATAATAATAGATACTTTAATTTGTAGTAATATTATAACATTAAATAAATCAAATAAAAATTACTATTAGATTGTATGTGTTTAAAAAATGTTAAAATTTGAATATAAAAAGAAACCAAGAATAGCAACCCATCTCATTTTTTTTTTATTTTAAAATTAATTTACCAATTTCTAGTTTGTTATTATGTATTATATAATAAAGGCATTATAGTAATTTAAAATTTTAAACTGCAACTTTTTTTATTTTTTTCATTATTATATTTTTTTTTTTACTTTATTTAAAAATTATAATAGTGTGATTTGGTCAGAACACTAGTTTTAATTTTTAAACTACAATTTAAGTAAATAGAAAAGGCTGAATATCAATTTGGTAATTAATGTCTCTCAATGATCTAAAATTAATACTTCAAAAATGTATGCACCAGAATTCAATAACTACCTAACATTAGGGACCTATGAATAAAGTTTTTGAAAATTTGTCATTTTGACGCAAAAATCGCCTCCAGATCTCTGTAAAGCCCCTTGGCCTTCGTCTTCATCTCTCCCTTGGCCTTAAAATCTGAAGACGACGTCACCGAAGAGCTGCTGCTTTTCTTCCCAGCACAGAGCCCGCCGCTCCAGTTCCTGCTGCTCGACGGATCATTCACGATTCCCCCTTCCTCCTTGCTGAAGCTGGCCTTCGCCAGCTCCCTGAGCTGCCTCAGCCATGGCTTCTCGCCGGAGTCATGGCGAGCTCCCCGTGGAGGCAAGGGCAGCTCGCCGCCCTCTCCATCTCCCTGAGTTGCCCCAAACTCCTTCAAATCCTGCAACAGATTTGACGGAAGAACAAGAAGCAGAAGCCCGAAGAACGACGTCTTCAATCCAACACAGAACGAGTTTCCGGCAGGACTCAATCGAACAGTTTGCTTGTACAATGCATACCATTCATTCATCATCTGAGAGACGAAGCTGAGAACGAACAGAGATATCATGAGGTACCCAATTCTCCTCCTGCTGGAAACAGAGAATTCCTCCTCCAGGAGGACGAGGCAAGCACCCAGAACTCCAGCTTCACATGCGACCGAGATGATCTCCACCATCTGTACCTTCTTCTTGATGAACGGCTTCTTCAGCAAGAGGA
This sequence comes from Apostasia ramifera, assembly GCA_019297695.1. Classification (NCBI taxonomy): domain Eukaryota; kingdom Viridiplantae; phylum Streptophyta; class Magnoliopsida; order Asparagales; family Orchidaceae; genus Apostasia; species Apostasia ramifera. The sequence goes on from JAEMOT010003440.1 coordinate 613,155, forward strand.
ACAGGAGCTGGAAGGAGGTGATGGAGAGCACGACCAAAGATGGAACCTTTGATGCATTTTCCGACGAGTAGGTTCCGGCGACAACGCCGAGCGAGGCGCGTTTGGCTGATTCGATGAAAGTGTAGTAGATCCTGAGGATGCCGAAGAGCTTCTGGATGAAGGGGGCCTTGGCGTCCTCATTCTCGTCCTCTGAAGCGATGATCCGGTCCCCCTGCTTCCCCACATTGCCGCCGCCGGCGATCTGGGAGAGCATGTACTTCGGCGGTCCCCGAAGGTCTTCGAACAGAGGACCTAATCTCGCGAGATTGACGGAGCTGGACTGGTTCTTCCAGCTCCACTGGCCGCGCTTGCCCGGACCCAGTGACACTCGGATGAGCTCATGGTACCAATGGAATTCCTGGCCCTCCTGATGAACTTCTTTGTAATGGAGAAGCTTGCCGAGGGTGATTCCAGTGGAGAGGAAGAGCAGTAGAGCTACAAGAATGGATGCTGCTACGCCTAGAAGTATGGCTCCAACTGCGGTGGTTGCAGTGCTTTGCCCTTCAAATGTAAGAATACAATAATATTTTATGGTCATAATCTACAACTTAAGCTCTTAGATCAGTTGATAATCATAAGATTTAATAGTATCAGAGCCACAAATCTCAAGTTCGAATATTAGTAATCTCCAATTGTGTTTAGTATGAGGTTGAAAAAACAAAAAGTAAACTAATACAGAATTGAATTTATACTGCAAAGTAAATATCCAGCATGTAAGAGATTGTATAAGAATATAAAATTATCATAACTCATAAGCTTAAGCTTTTAGTTGGGTTGATGATTGGAAATTTAACATGAAAAATGGAGAAAAAGTTTTACATATTGAAAGGATAACCACAAAGGACAATAATTAGAAACAGCAAGATTCGTAACAAGCGATTTAACATGATCTTGTAGCCAGAGGTTTCAAGTTCTGACACGTGCGACCCTTAATTATGCCTAGTATAAGGTTGAAGAAAAAACTATGCTAAATTAAATTCATGCTGCAAAGTAAATTAATTTAGATATGAGAAACTGTATTATTTCAAGGCCATAGGTCAGTTGATAAAGGGAAATTTAACATGAAAAATAAGGAAAAGTTTAGTTGTTAAAAAAGATAACAACAGTTGACAATAAAGCAGACGATGTTGGAAACTGCAAGCTCTTCTAATTCTACTTGGCATACATTATTCAAAATCGTATCAGTTTAGTTGAAACTCGAAGTTCCAACTTGCTTGAGGTGGAATTGAGTCAACTAGGCAACAATTGAGGAATGCATATGCTATATAGATTTTTATAGCTAATATATGTGCTACATGAACTACATGATTTTAATTTTTTATACAATATCTATATTATATGTAATGCATGTTGAAACTACGACATAAGTCTAGTAACTCGATGAAATCAACTTGAAAGAGTACTCAGAACTACATAATATGTATATATATATATATGATTATGACAAGAACTGCATAATATTTTGAAGCTCGAGTTGAAATAAAAAATTTAGGATTGATATTAAGACCAACTTCCTCGAAATTGCCTCTATGGTAACCCTACTTAATGAGATATAAGAATGAAATTCCCTAAGTGTGATTTTCTTTTTGACCCAGTGTTTAAATGGGAAGTTTACCTCTGATTAAAGTGGCTGATGCCTGGCAGATGCATGGATTGGCAAGCAGTAGCAAGATTATTTCAAATCTTGGGAGAGCAAGAGCCCCAAACTCTTTCTGTTTTTCCATTCTTTTCCTCTTAAACCTAAGCATAAGAAGAAATATGAAATGAAGAGCTACGAAGCCACCACCAATCACTGCTAGCCAGAACATGTTCCTGCCAAACTTCTTCCACCTGCAACAGTGAAATCATTTTGTGTTCATATGATATCCTGCATTAATCAAACTTTACTATCCAACCATTTGAATTTCGTTAAGTAAAAAAACTACTCCACAGATAAAAGAGAACAAACACACAACAATGATTCAAGAAGTCATAATTAAGATTGTTATTTGTTGCTTGTCTTTTTAACTCAAAGTTAAGCATAAAACAGGAGTTTTGTTGCTCTTTGCTTAAACAAAGATTGTTACTTCGATTAGTTTCCTTTTAAATATTCGTAGATCCAGTTATAATGGAAATTCATTTATAAAGTCAAGAATCATAATGAATGTATGAATATAAAATTATACTTGGACCATAAGCTATAAACTAGCTTTTAATTTAGGGGCCAGGAATGATTTTATTTTCTCACACCCAAAGTTATTTTCTTTACAGCATGGAATCGAATTTGGTGTAGCTCTCTTTCCTTTTGACCTAATTCTAGAGATAATTGTAGAACACTGGGGCTTGAACTCGAGACCTCTAGCTTTGATATAGATTTAAAAGCCTTGTTACAAATTAAGCTAAAAACATGGGATTTTGGATTGATTATTGGAGATTTTAACAGTTTGAGCTCTAGTGTCCCCAAACAATCACTAGCATAAGTTTACAAAAAATAGAAAAAAGGCCTATGCTTAAGCTTTTATGTTAATTGGTTAGTAAGGATTTAACAATGATGTTTTCTCCTCTTGCTTATTCTAATGCATATTCTAACTCCTAATTGTTGAGTTCTATTTAGCAATTTTCTGTCTCAGAGACATAGGACAAAAGTAGCAATAACTCACACATCTGAATTTCGTGATACCATTATAAATTCTGCTTCTGGCATCATATTTTGATTCTGTAGCAATGGAGGCATGAAAAAGATGCACCAAAATGTCAGAATATGAATAAATATAAGTACTGAACAATGACATAGGGAGCCCCTGACCTCAAGAAATAACCTGTACTCTATTGGAGTAAGAGGTTTGCCATGTAGTTTATTTTCTTGTTCCACATTCGTCGCCACCATGCGTGCAAAAGAGTTCAGCTCATTCCTTTCTGCTGTTTTACTGTAAGTCACAACTGGAAGTCCCGAATCTTCTGCAAAGATATTCATTCCCTTTGTTTCCCAAGGAAGATTAAGGTATGGGATGCTCCACCCTATGCCTCTTGCTAATTCATAATATTCAACAGGTAATGTAACGGCTAACCACTTTGAGAGCGCGAAGACTTGGATGTGGCATGCAATCCTCTGTGAGAGTTAAAAGAATATGACAGATTCACGTATCAGCAGTTTTTATGGTTAAAATGATGATCTTGTCACCAGGGGCATCAATTTGGACTCAGGAATTGAGTTTGGATCTAAGCAGAAAATGACCTGATCTGAACCTACTCAACCCACACCAAATCCGTAATTTGAGGGATATACATACTCTTTAATTTCAACAAAGCACACATACACAAGGAAAAATGATGGAAGACAAGTGCTACATCGTGCCCTTAGGCACGACTTTGGCCATGAATTAATCAAGGATTTGGGTTTTCACTTACCATTTTGTATATTCTACTAAGGGAATTAGTTTTCAATTCTAACTTGAACCCAACCTAATTTTTTGTCACAATGATTCAACTCAACCTAACACAAGAAATAAATGGGCAGATCCAAACTAGAAAATTGTGGATCGGGTTCCAACATTGACACCCCTGCTAGGAATTAGATCATAGGGAAGCCACGTGGCCGCATACCGCAAGGTTTTTTGTTGGCTCTGATATCAGATAAGTCATTGTTCTTGCAAATACTCCAGTTGATAGGAGGCTTGCAGTTGAAACAGTGAGAAAGAGAGCCATCATTGATGTGAGTGCAAAAGCAGCTGTAGCTATGGTGGAAACAATTGAGGAAATTACAGGTACAGAATCTGCAGTGTTCAGTATACATGTTAGATTAAGAAATGGCTCATGAAATAAACTCAATACTACCGTAGGAACAGGTAAAGTTCACATACAATGTGTCACTTGCAGACGGTTGGACTCGAGGTTACTATTTCCAGCAACATCTCTTGCAGAATTCTCAGGAACTTCTATAGAAACTATACTATCTTCTGCATGTATAATGACAATGTACATGCTTCTGCTTATTTCATGAAAGCTAAAGACAATAAGGTTCTGTTAGCAGCATAAATCAAAATTTATAAACTACAAAATAGATAAAATATCTATGGTAAATTACTTACGAGCCCCTGTAGTTTGAGGTTCTGTCAAAATACTGAGTACTTTTAAATTTCTTTTCCATCAAGGAAGGCCTATTTGTTCATTGTATCATTCGTTTAGTTATTATCTTTTTTTTTTATTTCACCTCTTGCCACAAAAATTTCTCCCATCTCATTTGAAAATTGTGATGATAGCATGGTTCAAACTTAAAACCCCTTGATTCCCAGGTAAGCTTTTCCCCCACTGGGCTACAAAAACACCACTATTATCCATATTTCAATTTGATCAATTTTGGCATTCACAGTATAAAAGCACCACTAAGGTCGTTGGAAAGAAATTGTCTATATTTTATCAAAGGGACCTGATTGAAAAGTACTAAAATATGGGCTAGTTTAAAATATACCACAAATACTAGAAATCTGTAAGGAATTTACTGTGATGATTAACTGAAACTGTGACTTTTGAAATAATATGACTGACTTGCCTTAGCAAATGCCCTCCAGAAATCAGTGCAGATGAGGAATTGAACTCAAAAACTGGTTTCACAAACTTTATAATTACAGGTATATTGTGCTCTCTGGTTCTCATATCAGCAGTTGTGCGTAGCCTGACGGTAGGCCTTTGAACATCTGTGTAAGCTCCAATATAGATGTCTCAGAAAGATAATTATATATCAATTTCTATTTTGATAGCAAATAATAAATCAAAATTGCAACAGAAATTCCAACTTCTTGTTCATGTACAGAGTTCAAAGGAGAAAGCATGATTCACTTGAATAAAATTGCAAGACATTAAAATAAAGGGTAAATTACATCCAGGTCACTAAGTTTAGGGCATATTATCACGCAGGTCTAAGATTTTAAATTTTTAATGTTTAGATTCCTGGCTTATAATATAATTATTCAATTGGGTTCTTTTATAATTTTTTATTATTAAATTTCTCTCTCTCTCTCTCTCGAAGCTACACAACCGGGGGGAGATAGTGGGTGGGCCTTCCCGAATCCAAGAATCTTTAGAGATAATAGAAAGCCCGGGCAAGCTAACTAAATTCAAGTGGGTTCTAGATGGGAGGTTACTAAGAATATAGGCTACAGTGGCATCAGGAAATAGGGTAGCATTTCTAGCCCTCCAACAATAAAATAACTCAATGGAGATCAAAGTTCTTGTTAGCTTTGATCAGGTTAGCCATAGCCTGCTTTTTATCCTCCAACTAGACAAAATCCCTTAGAAGCATATGGTCCATTCCAATGATCCGTTTGATAGCGTTATAATAACTGCAATCGCAATTGATGTGCTGAAGGTCTTCAAGTTGATCACAACCCCATGGGCACTCCAGACTCTTAACAATTCCTCTTCTAACTAACCAAGAGCGAGTACGAACAGCATTCTTGATCATTCTACACGTGAGTTTGGACTCTAGGTTGCACATCAGCTCTCCGGACTAGGTCCAATCCTCCCTCCCAAAGTGCCAAGTATATAAGGCAGCCGTAGGAATGTCAATAAACTCTGAATCTGCCCAAACTAGCTTGACTACCTTCGTGGACTTAGTTTGTGGATGGCTAGAATTCTAGACAATAGCTTTGGTCCAAACAATTGTTGCAGCCTCTTAATACTCCAAAATCCATCAAACCAAGTTCAACTCCTCCACATTGAAGAAAGTTGGCCATCTTATAAGAGAGAAGGGGTTCAACTAGGGGTCCTGAAGGATTGAGATGACGTTTTCGATCCCAATAAGCCAAATGAGCTTGTTTTGGATCACCTCTGCTCCCTTGCACATAAGCCGCCATATCCACAAATCCCCTTTCTTAGTTTTGAAAGGGCTACCCCTATAGCCATACTTTGTAATCTTACCATCCCCTTCAGATGCAATCTTCTTTATGAAGAAGCTTAGTAGCATGCTTAGCCACAAGAAAATTCCTCCAGACTCTGAAGTAGTGGATGCCCATACCTCCACATTGCTTGGGCTTACACACTTCCTCCCATGGCAGGTAATGCATGGACTTCTTCCTGGTTACTCCACTCCATAGGAAGGTTTTGATGATCTTCTCTATCTCTTTAAGCATGCTACAAGCACAAAGCATGGGATAGTAGGTAAATAGGCATGGAGGTCTAAACACTATCGATGAGGGTGATTCTCCCTGCCAAGGAGAGGTGCCTCACACCCCACCCATTGATTTTTTGTCTCACCTTGGTGATAATGGCATCAAAATCAACTTTTTGGGGTTTGTTTCCTCTAAGGGGGATTCTAAGATACTTCCAATTCTATTCTTCTTCCATATTCAGGTGGCTCTTTATGGCATACTTGCAAACTCTAGAGGCTTTGGGGCTAAAAATAACTGAAGATTTGGCAGCATTAACTTTTTAACCAAAACCTGCAGTATTGATCCAGCACCTTCTTACAGTGTTCTGCACTGGGAGGGGAAGCATCCATACATAAAAGGAGGTCACTTGCAAATATGAGATGTTGATATGCAGGGCCTTTTGCTGATAGCTTGATTCCTTTACAATCTCCTATTACGTGCTCCTTGTGAATTAAAAGCGAGGAGTTCAGAGCTAAGAATGAAGAGGTATGGTGAAAAGGGGCACCCTTGCCTTAAAACTCTGCTTAGCTTGGATCCAAGGAGGCGTTTTTCCATTGATAAAAAGTGTGAATCTATTGATCTTAAACCCACTGCCTCCATTGATCCGAAAAACCCATCCATTTCATAACACTATCCAAGTAGTTTCAATTTACTCATCATATACTTATGAATGAGCTCTTGAGCAAGAATACAATTATTAGATATGAATCTGTTGGGAACAAAAGCTCCTTGTTCCAAAGCAATCAAAGGTGCTAGATGAGGCTTTACCCTACTAACAAGGACTTTGGCAATGATCTTATAGATGGAGTTACAAAGGCTTATATGTCTGAAGTGCTTGGGTTCCTCTGTGGGCTTGCATTTAGGAATGAGAGTAATAGCTGTGTTCTTCCACCGTTGGGGTATCCTCCCCTCTTGAAAAACTTGGAGCACTGCCTTCACAGCATCTCCCCCCACCGTCTTCTAATTGTATTTAAAAAAATTGCCTGTGATGCCATCTAGATCAGGGGATTTGTTTTGGGCAGAGAGAACACTGCCTGATGGATTTCCCCTATAGATATTAGCCTTACCAGGTCAACAACAACTTCAGGTGACAGCATAGCTCTAGGTTGGATGCTAGCCAAAAATTCCTCAACAGTTCCTCAATGCCCCATTTGTTATAAAAAGGCCATATCTTATTTGATTTTTTATTGCCTTTTCTGTCAACAATTTCCCAGATCCAATTGCATCTCTTCCTCCAGGAGGCAGCTTTATGAAAGTAGGTCGTGTTTCTATCACCTTTAGACAACCAGAGAGCTTTGGCCCTTTGGCTCCACTATATTTCACCCCTCGAGGAAAGTGTATTATAGGCAGCTATAAATGCAAGAAGGCTAGAGTGCTCTTTAATGGATAATCCTGTGAAGGCGTCTTGCATCTGAAGTTGGAGTACGTGATTTTCCATCTCCTTGCACTTGGATAAGTGGTCTCTAACTTCTTTCTTACTCCAACCTTTGAGGGACTTCAACGTTTTCTCTCCTTTCCTGCTTAGAACTATCGTCGGGCGGCCTCTCATTGGCCTAGCCCAAACCTAGTCTGTAACTCCAGCAACAAGTTCCCTGCCTATAGAGGTTATACCGTGGTCTCCCTCTCTCTGACTGGGGGTGTTCTCGACCTAATTTCTCCTAGGTCCTCTCCTCCTAGAAGTGACAATGTTCCATGGACCAAGTCTATTTTCGTCTCCCTCACTAGCAGTGGCCGAGTTTGAATATTCATCCATTGTGTGATCTTGAGGAGATGAGCTGGCTTGGCCTTGCATTGAAGTCCCCTCCTGTGTCCCATTTTGCCTTTTGTCATTCTGCACCACCATCCCTTGGGGAGTGTTTTATGATGTTCGTGGAAAGCCTCAACCACTTACCATTCTTCATGCTTTTGGTGGTTCTGAGGTACCATTTTTATGATGTTTAAAATTTGAGATTGTAAATTCTTGATGTGTTGTTATTCTATTTGGCATGCATCTGCATTCTGATAAGTGCAAAGGGTACCAATTTCTAACTGTGAAGCAGTACTTGGTGTAGCGGTGGAGATAACCAGTGAATAACTGTGGCATTTCAGTGCATGGCTATTGGTCATGCACCGCCTCACTGTGTGGCCATACTGAGACTTAAAAATGGTCTAAATTTGTTATTTGCTTATGGGAATTAATGGTGGTTTCTCATAGCTTAGGTGGTGACTTCTGATTTCCACTGTTAAGTTTGTTTATATATTGTGGATTTTCATTTTCTGAGGTGATTTTTCTATAAAATTAGATGCCTATTATACACTATCACCAATATGGAAATCATTAAGTTGGTTCCTTGATTTTGACCCTCATAGCACTTATAGTTCCTCGATTTTCAGAAACCTCCAATTTGGTTCCCCAATTGTAAGTGTTTTTAGCATTTTTGTCATTCCTTGGCTACCCTGGATCCACGCATCAGCATGAAGTGGTTCTTGCATATTCACCTTCACACAAACCCAAACATGCAAGCCTCTTTCCCTTCCTGTAGTTAAATGGTCAATCATAAGAGGGGTTTCGGCCTAAGCTGCTATCAAGGACAAGGTTTTAGGAAACCATAGGTAAGCCCGGCATTCTTATCCAAAGAAGGATGGATAAGAATCATTTGTTTGATGGCCTAAAGCTTGGGGTCCACAAACCAAGGCCCACAGCCTGCCCAGCTAAAGCTCAAGGCCTCCCTCCCCAAACAAAGTTTCTATCTTCTTTAGTTTCAAACTTATAATTAAGCAACCCTCTCCTACATCTATCATTTTGAAATAAGCAAAGCCTCCCCATTTCTCACAGGTTTCCTTGGCTAAGATGGTAAGTGGGATCCTTTTGCACCTCCATTGCTCTGTGAAGCATCCCACCTCTTTGTCAGGTGTGATGACTTTGGTTTTCTGTTTCATAGCCTGCTCTACCACTTTTGTGGGGATCATTGGGGCCTTACTAATGATCCGGCTAGTTCGCTTGGCCTCCCCTTTTATAGCAGAAACATAGCTAAAGCCAGCAGTCTTTGTTAACTCTCTGCTCTATTTCTTCACCACTGGCCATACTGGCATTTCCCCAAGCACTTGGCGTGCTTGCGAGGTTGTCTCCTGCACTAAGGAATGAAGGCTTGCTTTGCTATTCTCAGCAATAGGCCCCTATAGAGAACCATTTTCCTTTGTGGTCCCACCATTCCGAGACCCATTCACATCATCATTCATACTATTAACTATGTAGTTATGCATCATAGGACATGGGCCCGCCACCCGGGCTGCACAGTGGGAAGGAATGATACCTGGGATAGAGTCAATGTTCATGGAGGCCAAATGCTCAGAGGGTATCGCGTGGATGGTGGATGACCATGGTGTTTTGCCTTCGTCTGTAGCGTATTTTGCGGGAAGGGCTTCTTCAACCATCTCCGCATCCGTTGTAATATCTCCATGGCCTTTGTTCCAGGTAGAAGATTAGTATTCCCATGCTTGAATGGGCGTTCGCCTCCATGGCAACATCACTGTAATCACCACCTGAATGGTTAATGTCTTCCCTAGGAGTAGAGTTTAGGCCTTCCATCTCCAGAATCTCCAACTTCTCTTGCTGGAGTTATTTGCATGACACCAACGCCTCATGCCTCTACTTCGAGATTAGCCACACAATGGGCCACTATGACTGATTCCATCTCTCAGAGAAAGAGGAGAAAAGGGTAAAATAGGAATTGAATTAAACTTTAGTAATAAAAAATTTATAAAAAGTTCCAAACTTCCAATTGATAATTATACCAAAAGTCATAGACTCAAATATTAAAAATTTAAAATCATTAACTTGCATCACATTATAACCTAAATTCAAGAACTTGAATGTAATTTACCTTAAAATAAATGTTAATATTAAGCAGATTGCTGCATACACTTGCCATAGTCTCATAAATTTAACATAATTTTAAAAAGAATCAAATGGCTACCTAAATTTTCTCAACAAATGCGAAAGCATTCAAAGTTTATCTTCTCTAAATAGTCTTAAGTCAACAATCATATAATGACAGAGTAACCATTAAATGAAATTCATACTTGTAGATTTCAATATTGAGTCTAATGTAAAGGTAAAGGAGTTTTCTATCATAGTTGCTCGGATTTTTCTGTTATTAAAATGATATTATTCACCAAGTTCACGAAAAATGAGATACCGTAAAGGAATGTGAAAGGATCAGCTGCAAGGACTGGACTCCCTTGTCTGCTAAGAATGGTATTGGTTTCGCAATATATCGTAACAATATCTATGCTTGATACTCCAGTTACCTAAAAACAAATACAAAAATCTTCAAATATCTTGCAAACATGAAACATGTGATGACCCATTAATATGTCTTGAAGGAAGAACAGAATGACCCACTTTGTAGCCAAAACGACGACTGTTGAGGGTACTACCATTTGTCGGTATAAGGATGCCACTACTTGTGTGAAGAACATTAAGAATTTCCAGAGATGAATTGAGGATTTGTTGTGAAAAATATAAGTAGATCTTTAGTTGCTTTTGATTATTAGTTGCTGTAGCCTTCCTCATCTTTCCATCGAGTTGAAGAAAAGTCTCTGGGATGCGGGTCCTTATCTTCATAGAAACTTGTCTCCTGTCTGATATTCAAAATAGAATAACTTTGTTATCAATTGAATAATTTAATAATACATGTATCGATGAAATTAGAATCAATATGAATAAGAAAAATATTTATCAAAACGAAATGCAAAAGGACTTGTGCATTAATCCGAGGGACCAAGACTAACATACTTCAAATTATCCACTAACTACCTCGGTCCCCCAACACTACCACAACTACTAATGTTGAAACCACAAGGAGTTATTTCGAGACTTGATCCTGAAACATCGAGGAGTCACATTAAGACCTGATATAAACATCGGGAGTCTTCTGGAGACCAGACCTTGAAACCTCGAGGAGCTACTTCAAGATTTGTGCTCGAAGACCCAAATCAACTCAAGATACAAGGACCCAATATTAACAAGCTCGAGTTCTAAAAGACCGAAAAACATCCACAAAAGACATTCTTGAAAAAACATTCTTAATGGACATTTATGAGAAGAGATTTTGAGAAGCAATTTTGAGACCCCAATCTCAAAACTTCAAATCCCCGATCTCGAAGATCAATATGCCCTCAAGATTGCCAGGATTCGAGACAGGAAGGCCAACAATGGTAGATAAGATTTGATGACTAGAACTAAACTGCTTGCGATCTAATATGGAAAAGAATATGATGGACAAAAGCATGGAAAATTCAGGGAAGTAAAGGAAAGGCCCAACCGCTTTCCTCATGAAGCAACACCAAACCTTTAGCGAGAGATATGAGAAGATGTTGAAGAAAAGAACTGATTATATCAGATATAATCCAGATCAGAATTCTTGCTGAATTGTAGATTAATTACAGCTTCCAATTGTAAAGCTCAATCTCTTAATCCTTTTGGTGCTTATAAAAGGGAAAGATCAAGAGTTGGAAAAATGGCTTCACAAAGTTCAACCAACTTGCTTTGTAAGCCAGAGAAATATTATGGCATAGGATTCTAGAAACGATTGTTCCTTCCCTGCTTCTCATGTTGCACCGTCATTCCGCCCTCATTGCCGATGGAGCTCAAGCATAGTGGAAAAGATTGTTTGAGAGAAAGAAAGGCTCGTCCACAACATTCCAGCGCAAACCCAAAAAACATTTTCCACCTAGAGCACTGCACCAGTTTTCAACATGCGTTGTGGCTGTCTCAAGCAGAGGCCATGTACAATTAACAAACCAGAAAATATTATGAATAGTATTATGCATCCTAAGAACATATGAAAATGGGTATATTAATATCAAAGGAGATTGTTTCTTTTGTACAAGTTGTTATTGAACCAGTGTTTTGCTATATTGCAATGATAACCAGCTAATGGAGTCAAAGCACGAATGACTTTTTTCAGTGCATAAACGAATGTTGAATAAATATAATTCAGTTTTTTTAAAATATGACCATATAGAATTTAACTGCATACCAAAATGTAGAAGGAAACTTGAATTCATTGTTCTTGTAAATCTGTTTCCAGCAGCATCTGTACAGAAATTTTTATCCATTACCAGCACCAATCGACCATACTCAACATCAGGAGAAATCTCCACATTGACAGAAAATTCGAGGTCAGGCTGGAGGACCCTGAGGGTAGATGACGAAACATTGCCGGCTCCATAAACAAGAAGCTGCATTGTAAGAGGCAAAAATATCTGCCCATTCATACTAATTTTAAAGTGAAAATGACAATATCTATTAAAACATACTACTTGTGCTGACTCACACTACAATAGTCTGGAGAGCACCTGAATCCTCCTTCACCAACGCAAGGTTCGCTGAATAATATATGCACAGAGACATTAGATTTGTTTGTAAAAGGCATTGGAGCTGACACATATGCTGTAGGACTAACAGTATCTGCATTTTGAACGAGAAATCCATGTTATATAGATTGGGTAAGTGAAACTCACTTGCATGAACTTATTAAACAAGAAACATGCTAGCTATTATAAACATTCTTTAACAGAACATGCATCTTCTTTAAGTTTTATTTCCAAGTTTCCATAAATCTTCAAGTTTAGTCTATATTGCTCACATAAGCCTCAGGTGCTCTTTTGCAACATTCAATTAATATCTTTTTGCTTTAAAGTTTCTTCAAATTCAACTTCATGAAGCTTTTATTTTGTGTCTAAGTATGAACCTTCACATAGTCCAGGACTTTTATCATAGAAAAATTTTAACAAATTCACCTTCAACCAGTGGCCATAATATATGTTAATGAGACCATTGAACCAAATTATAGCAGAAGGGGACATCAGATATCAAAGTTATAGTTTACAGTAGAGATTATTGCCTTAAAATTAGGTTTAGCCTTTTACATTCGACAAATCTTGAATGCAAACAAAGAACATTCTAGAAAGGTCATCATAGAAATTTGCACTCAATGTTAGTACAATCTGTATCGAGTTCAAGAAAAAGAGTAGAGATTCTTAACCAACGGTCCAGTTATAGCTAGCACAGTGAATTTCACGATATCCATCAATACAAGCCTCAAACATATGGTCTCCTTCACTCAAGCTTCTGTAAGATGCTTGTCTAGAATCACAATCTGAAAATTTGTTTCCGTCGAGCTGCATTAATGTTGACATAATTATATATTAGAGAAGACAATTAAACTATATTTCAAATCAAAATTCTTCATGTTTGGACTCTGAGTGTGTCCTCAAGTTAAACCATTTCCAGCAAAACCACAAGGGGTTGTAATGAATGCATAGAAATACGAATCATCCATGCACAGATCATCAGCAATTACAGTTTTCTGAGACTGGAGACATGCAAACACTAATAGATCAAAAAACAATCTGTAAATTTTTCTACCATGTGCCGCATTTTTGCCCTTTCAGATAGAAAGATTAACCTAATTCCATGAACAAAAATGATAAAAGGGCTTCCATTTCATTGCATTGCAACCAATATCAGTTGAAATGTTGGACTGTGCAATGGACTCATTTTGCTTTGTCCTGCTTTATTTTGATAGCAAGCAAAGCAGAGAGCTAGTGATCCGTAAGATCAGCTAGTAACACGTGAATTTTTTCTTTTGTTTTTTTTGATGTTAGTAACATGTGAATTAAAGGTACTAAAAGTTGGTAAACATGTAAGTGATGCAAAGAGAAAGCATGCAATATAAAGAAATAATAAAATCATTAGAGATTATCAACTAGGTTAGAAACTAAACTGCTGGAAATGAAATCTGCTTGATCATACAATGAGAACAAAGAGAAAATTTCGATAAAAAAAACCTCATGAAAAAGACCATACAAAATCAAAACTAAAACCACCCAAAAAACAGCTCAAACTCCATTAAATCGCTACTCCAACCGACCTTACACCTGATGGTACAATCGCTGCAAAGAACCCCATTCCTTTCCTCAAGAACCTCAAACTCAAATGTTGCAGAGTCCAATGCTGACAATGGGTGCGGAGCCTTCACAAATCTCACGACGACTTCAGATTCAGAACCAGCAGAAGCCTCCATAACCACAGCGACAACCATCGAAGAGAGAACAAGAGACAGCCATTGGCCTTTTCTCCTCCAACCCATCTCCAAAACGAGACTACTTAGCCGTTTGAATCAGAAAAATTTAGCAGTAACTGGCAGGATAAGGACTGCGAGGCGTACCGTGTGGCATTTGTGTGTAATGATCATCTCAGTGCCTTCAATGCGTAGCAAGTTTTGCACTGAGCTTTAGAGAGAGAGAGAGAGAGAGAGAGAGAGAGAAGAAGAAGGAATACTGGGGAGAGAAATTGGTGGCTGGCTAATGGACAAATCCTGCTGCAGATAAAGCACATGAGACTGTAAAAAAATTGCAAATTATTCATTGATGTATGAATGAAAAAAATAAAATAATAAGTAAACTAAAAATTATTCAAGATTATTTTTGCTGTTTTATTTATTTATTTTTTTATGAAGTGTTTAATGCATTTCTTGATATGATTACTATTATTTGTTCATTTATTTTGTCATTAGAACTGGCATTCTATGTCTTTATTTATCAATTTATATTTTTCCTCTTCTTCATATTACAATTTCATCTAATTCTTCTAATACCTTTAATCTTGTTTCCACTCTTCTCCATGTTTATTTTAAGTGACTTTTTGAAGTATTTTAAGTGTCCATCAATAATATCACATCACATAAATCTATAAATTCATAAACTTATGAAATCTGCAACATAATAAAAAATATAAAAGTGTATTGGCTCATAAGTTCATCACCTCAGCATTTGTTTACATAAATATTAGATATGAGTTAATTTTTTTGTATTATCATTAGTTTTCATTTTTTTTTGACAACTAATTTTTCTTGTTCGACACATACCTCTAAGGAAACAAAGGTTGCAGGTTTAGCTTAAACAATTATGTACTCAATTGAAGTTATTCTAGGCCTTCAAGAGACGAGTAGTTGGATTCAAATACTACGAAAGATCGAGAGGCAAATAAATATTGTTCATCTTGTCACAACTTTTAAGCTTTCTTACGAGAGAGTTTTTGTTTATTTTCATTATGTCATTCTTCAATTATCATTTCTCCAACTCATTTAAACTTCAGATAGCAATAATTAGGTAGTGCCGGAAGAATCTCTTCAAAACACAGTCAGAACCAAGGATATTTTTGGAATATTAATGCCACTTATTTGATGCATTATTCCTTTCTTCCTACCATATAAGAGAGGGATTAAGATTCTAGAATGATGCAGTTTCCAAGCTCTTTGTGCATGCTTCAGTGAGCAAGCTTCTCTCAGCATAGCATTTTGTGTGGGATAGCTTGCTTTCTGTAATCATGTATTCACTCTCAATTTGATTAACAAATTTTTTCTCTTATATTCTTTGTATATTTTCTAATAAATCTTATGTTCATTATCTTTTTTTCTTAATTTTTTTACAGTTCATTTCTTTGATTGTATTTTGCATAATGTTATTTATTAGATTCTGTTTATATACTTGAAAGAACCTCATTGAGCTATCAGTCTTTCATTGCACTGCAACTCATCCTTCAACAATAATTTGATCTCCACACCTGCAGGTACACATGCTGGAGCTGGTCCCAATCTATAAATAGCAAAACCATTTATACATTTATGTCACTGCACTTTTTCTATCTCATTTCTATCTTTAAATGATTTATTCCAATACCTTTTGCAGTAATAAAACTTTAGAGGAAATACCATCCAAATATTTGAAATTTGAAAATAATATTAAGTAAATTTACGATTTCAAAAACTTTTATTAAAATTTCTTAAATTAACACTAATATTTTAATTAAATTTTTGTTTTGCTTAATTTAATATTTTTATTTTTAAAATAAAATTTATATTTAAATATAAAATGACAAAAATACTCTTCGCTGCTACGCATGTGAGTGATCGTGCAAGGCTATCGCATGTCGGCTCTCTTCAAAGCTTGATTTCACTATTGTTTACGTAAATAACACAAGTCGGCAAGAATACTTTATAAAAATTATGATTAAAATTTACAAAAATGCAAAAAATTCAAAATAGCTCACTTGTTCAGTGGTGGCTTCCCTGTTTATTACATTAACCAACTAATTCTAGAAAAACTAGTGATACATAATTTAACTGTAATGCATTCTTATAGTCTCAACTCCAAGATCCATAATGAGCATGTAGCAAGAGATCTCCCATGGCATTATTGTTTCTTGAAGGCCTGCTAGCAAAGCAGAAGAAAGGCATATGAATCCATCATAATATTTTAAAAATTACACCCATCAACCCTACCCACTTATAGAACAAGTTTTATAAATGCATAACTTAAACCAACCCGATTATATACTACTAGAATCCCATCCGTTTAATAAATTAGTCAAAATTGATGACCCATACTCAGAACTTCAAGTCCAGTTCAGATTGGGTTCATGGTTGATGCAGCGTGGAAAGCAAGGGGACCTATATGTAATTCTTATGTAAAATGAAAATAACTAAAACTATGCTATATGATGTATTAATGAAGAGATTAATGACGTTAAAAGTCTAATTATGAGACTCTGCATGTTTACAATGAATTTCATTGGTGTTGTTGAAGACTATCGATACTCTAGGTAAATTCAATAACTCACACAAATAAGATAATAAATCAAGTTTACCCAAAAATAAACTCTTCTTCTACTTCCTCATCTCTTTATGCAGTTTGGTTAAATCCAATGAGTTGCATTGATTTCTAGGGTTCTTACAACCAGACTTCACGATCTTCAGAGAGGGGCAGATCTTCAGCGATGAAATTGTGCAGCTCAAGACTGATCCTCTTCTCTGATCTCTCTTCTTGGCAAAAGGTCGATATCATCTAGTATCAGAGTCATCGTTCTTGGCGAAGGCACGACACCGATGATTGCTGGTGGATGGTGACAAGAGCTCAGGCCATCAAGGCAATGAAGGAAACTCTCAAGAAGCTGCAAGATTAGTAAGAAACCTGGGAGGAGAAACCGCAAAAACATTTGGACTGGGTGCGAGAGAGAGCACATTCGTTGAAAAGGGATTACGCCAAAAGTGAAGATCTGGTGAATTCAGTAAACATGGCAAGTCAGGAGAACACAACAAAGATGCGGTCGGAAATGGCTTCCCTTCGTCAAGAAGTATTAGAGGTGAAGAAATCAGTTGAGGAAATCAAAGATGTGATGAAAGGCTGGGTCGGGTGGCAGGCGAAACCCAAGTGATCCATCTATGAGAATGTGGGTCCGTTGGTCTCCAGAGGGATCCACCATTACCAGTATCCAACAAGGCAATCCAAGGTAGAATTTTCTCATTTTACCGGTGATGAAGTCAAGGATTGGGTTTTCACATGCGGGCAATTCTTTCGCGTGGACAGAACCCTTGAAGATTGCAAGGTGCACCTGATCTCAATACACTTAGAAGGTAAGGCTCTTCACTGGCACCAAAATTTTCTTAATTATCGTGGGGAAGATGTTTGTTGGAAGGAGTATAAGAAGGCTGTTATAGAGAGATTTGGGCCAACATATGAGGACCCCATGGGAGAACTTGTTAGCTGCGGCAAACCGGATCAGTTTTGGATTATCAAGATAAGTTTGATACACCAAACACCTTGGTTGGGCAGGAAGAACACAAAGCTATTAGTTGTTTCTTAGCTGGGTTGAAGGAGGAAATAGCACAGGCAGTACGATTATTGGCACCCAATTCTCTTCAACATGCTTATAACCTCGCCAAATTGCAGGAACTTTCATTTATAGCAATGAGTAAAGGCATTAAGAATATGTGGAAAGGAGGAAATTCAACTGCAGGAGCTTCCCTTTCAAATCCCTATTTGAGAGGTGCAAGTTCAGGAGAAGCAATACAGAAGAAGGGAATATTAAGAACTTCAACTGGGTTGAGCAGGGAAGAAAAGAGGGCGAAAGGGTTATGCTTTTGGTACGAAGAAAAGTTTACACCTGGGCATAAATGTGCTAAGAAAGGACTCAATATGTTACAGACAGAAGAAGAACCCAAACATACAGATAAAGAAGAGACAGATGGGGAAGCTATTGATAATCCAGAAGAGGAAACGACAGAGCTTGATTTGGAGAGAGCTGCTCATCTATCCTTACATGCAGTAACGGGAATACCAGCCTTCAACACTATGGCAGTGAAAGGGGAGTTATGTGGTCAAGGTGTTCAAATTTTAATAGATTCTGGCAGCACTCATAATTTCGTAGACCAAGAGTATTGAAAGGATCAAAGGGCCTCTGTAAGTCCGTTTCCAATTAGTTGATTCGTTTGGCTACTGGGGTTACTTTGCGAACTCAATATATGATCAAGGGAATGAAATGGAAGATGTATGGGGTGGAATTTACAACCGATGCGATGGCCATACTCTTGGGAAGCTATGATATCATCCTGGGAGTGCAGTGGCTGACAACTCTAGGCCCCATCCAGTGGGATTTTCAGCAGTTAGTGATGGAATTCAAACAATAAGGGTGAAAGGTGACTTTAAGAGGAAGCAAGAGAAAGTTTGTCAAGCTGACTAAGGAAGGAGAATCAAGGCAACTTCCCAAAATTCAGCCATTCTTATGACTATGCAGCTGTGCACTCTATAGATTGATTCCTGCACTGTGAAGGAAACCTTAGATGTAACTCTACAGAATCAAAAGGAAATAGATGCATTACTACAGCAGTTTGAAGATGTTTTCCAAGAACCTCAAGGACTGCCACTTGAGAGGGAATGTGATTACTCAATCACTTTGAAGCCTAATACGCAACCAGTAAGTGTTCGTCCCTACAGATACCCCCATATTCAAAAGGCTGAAATGGAAAAACTGGTTGCTGAAATGAAGGAGTTAGGAGTAATTCAAGATAATCATAGTCCTTTTTCATCTCTAGTGGTGATGGTTAAGAAGAAAGATAGCGAGTGAGACTTTGTGTCGACTACAAAGAGTTAAACCACAATACAGTAAAGAATAAATTCCCCATCCCTGTGATTGAAGAGCTGTTAGATGAATTGAAGGGAGCCACAGTGTATACTAATAATTGGACAGATCATATATTGTCACCCAATACCCATTTAAAGCAAACTTATGTACACAACTAATAATTGGACACATTTTAATTAATTTCATTTTCTTTTCAAGCAAATAAAGAAAATGTGTTCCTATCACATCCAAGTGTATGTGAAAACATTGAGAATTTGACATAAAATACTTAAGCAGAATTACTGGAAAGCGTAGTTGGGATTGGGGGGGTGGGGGACCACGTGGTAGAACACGATAATGCTGAGATGGTTAGCGATGACGATAAAGGAAGGGGAGACAATGCAGAAGGGAGATCTAGATGGCGACAAAGCCCAAGTGAGGCAAAATTCTGCATCCTAATGATTTGTCATAGCTCTAACATGGGGAGTAAAGGACTAGCTTGAGAAGTCCAACTCTAACAAGTTACACCACTATCGCCATCATGGCTTTGAATGGCTGTGATTTAATAATCTTCCTCCGATGCACCGAAGTTTTGAAATCTAATAATTACTGCAGTTTATTATAATATAATGTGTTGAACTACACAAATAATCATTGTCAGATAATATAATATTTCGATAAAACTAACATTTAAATAATATTAATATCTAGGTTACGTTGAATCACATGTCCCCCAACTGTTATATATCTAATGCCCAACATAGCCCAAACAACTAAAAATAGAATGACATATCAATTACATGGACAAAGCAAAATGTCACAAAAAAAATAAGTGAACGCGTTAAATCCATATCTTATTCAAGGACCCATCAATAACATAACAAACATTTAACAAAGAATATAGATATTACATACTGAGAAAACTTACATCAAAGTTTTTTGATGCTTCTCTCATCTGCTCCGTAAGCTGCAGCTTTGTTTTCTCAGCTGCAAACAACATGGTCAAAGTTAAAATAGATACAAGACTACACACCTACTTGCATTAAAAGAAAGCTCAGAAAATCAATGCACCTTTGACAGACAAATCCTGCAAGGATTTTGATGTCCTCACAGCAAATCTTTGGAACGTTGGGCTATCAAGCACAGGATAAACGAATTAGCTTGCAGAAAAATCATCGTGGTTGTCCTTAACTCTAAAATTTACATAATGCCGATTGAGAAATAAAATAACCAAAAAATCTTCTAAATGAGGTAAAAAGGTGATATAAAGTGTATATCTGCGATAAAGAATAAAACTGTCACAAGATTAAACAAACATCAATAAGAAAACAATGAAATGAAAATATTCTATTGAGCTTGAAGCAAGTAAATTACTTCCCTATCTCATTAAAGAGAGCAGATTAATGGTTGTAAGTTACTAATGTGGCACTGATAAACTAATCAACTTATCTCTCATCAAGTACATAAATAAAACCAACAAAAAAGTTCATTCTTCAAAAGGTTCCGTTTTAACATGCAACAAAGAAAAATGGAATACTGCAAAAGCAAATATTACCGCCAATGAGAATAAATTCAATTCCCACTACTCAAATATGATCAAAGATAGCCACCAAAATGTTGAAAATTGGAGATAAAAGGAAGAGTTGGCATCCCCACTCTTAAAAAGCAGATTCACTACAATTACATTCTAACTCCAATTAAGTTCCGTTCTCCATTGAACACATGTATATTATGAATAACATCTTATCTAATATAGGGAACATAATTCGTAGAGGCAAAGCGGGAATAACTTATGATTTTAGGCACATGACTGTACTCAGTTCCCACTGCCCCTACAAAAGTGCAGATAACACTCAATCCCCATACAGTGGAGGATAGGAATTGTAACGAACTGAGAAAACTTCTTCTATCGCTTCAAGGGAACGAGCCAATCAGGCACAGGACAGCCAGCTGACCAGATTAAGAAGCTTTAAAGATCTCAATCCAACAGCTATATGCAGTAAAAAGATTGCTTTTAGGCCTCAAGAAACAAGAAAATGAGAAGTTCTCATAACCAATTCTGAACATAAGATGCGATCTACAACAAAATATTGGCGAAGCCAATAGAGCAGATGGTCAAAGATCATGCGAAGCCATTGGAGCAGCCAATAAGAGGATCGAAAATAAACCTAAGAAATTAAAATTCCTAATAAAGAAACCAAAAATTTCAAGAATATTAAGAAAGACATGCTTGTTCGCAAGGCCTTCGACGACCAATTCATTGACGACGTAGCCGATGATTCGGCCAAGGAAATTCCCACCCGCCATACCCACTGATTCGAGAATATCCCAGCCTTCAATCGTGCTGACGATCAACTATTGGCGGAAGAGAAAGGTGCAAAAGAACCCACGAAGACCTAGCACGATCTCAGAAGAACAGCCCTAGAACGCGCAAGAGAGGAGGAATCGGCAGATATTATTTTAGGGTAAATTGCATCCGGGTCTTAAGATAGAGACTTTATTACACAGATGATTTTAAAAACATTTATAATTTTTTTTAAAAAAAATATGTATGTGTGAAATAAATTAAGTTGATTATATTAAAAATTATATTGAATATAAAATAAAATAATTATTTAATATTAAAATTTGTGTAAGATGAAATATAAAATATTATTTTATTTTTAAAAAAATAAAATAAGATTTTTAATTGGAGAAAATTTTAGGCATAGTATTGTATTTGAATCCATGTCAACGCATTTGGAGTGTATACGTGGGTGTCGACGTGACAAAGGTGTAAGGGAAGCTCAGAGGTGGATGCGTGCAGAGTCAAGTACAAAGGCCTTTATGCTGTCTTTAAGAGTTCAACCATTACTGGCGATGTCTGGGTTCGTATAACATCGACCACGATATTTGGTCGCAGCTTCCTGCTGTAATATTGGGCACGATGTTTGGTCAACACCTGCCAGTACTGTCGGCGACAACATTGAGTGATCCATAGCTTCCTACTAGTGCTGTCGGCTACAATGTTGGGACGTCCACAGCCGTCGTCTTCTCCGGATTGATAGAGATTGCCATGTCAGCACGACTTTCACTAAGTTGTAGGTTCTCGATCACTAGTAGCTGGTCATCTAGTTCTTGCCAGTCACATAGAACAAGAACCCTTATGCTCTCGTCACTATCAATGGTCTTTTTGAAGCTAGCAAGCATGGGGGCTAATAGTATGGAGCTGCCAGTTATAATATTCTAATCCGAAAATTCACTATACTCTATTATAGCTCATCTATAAATACCCTTGAATAGAACTCTAGAGAGAGACAAACACATTGAACTTATATATATATTTTTTTTTTTATATTGGTCCTCTGACTAAATCTTTTTGGACTTTAGTAAAATCTTTTTCTCTCTCTTTAGTGGACGTAGGGGAAGCTATCTCTAAGCCACTTTACATTCTCATGTGTTTTCTAGATGATTTTTGTTCCCTCCTTTGAGTTAACATCCTGAGCTAATCCTGAGAGCTCTATTTCTCTCCCCATCAACACAGTACCAAACTCAGTATCAACACATAGCTAAAATTTTTCCAACCAAATAGGACGTTAAAATATATACACGGACACCCCACCATATTTTATTTGTCCTTTTTATATCGTCCATTTATTCTAGTCATGAATCCAAAATGTTGCACTCATTTATAAAGGAGTGATTCTTTTTACTATGAAAAAAATTGCATTGTTATTTTATACATGATACAAGATAATACCATTTTAAGGTCTATCATTTATGTAAACGGTGAAAGAAAATGAGTTATCATTAATAAATGAATCAGATGTTGAACAAATTAGTTTTGATATAGATATATTAAAATTATCTTTTTATTAAAAATTATATTAAATGTAAATAAATTTATAAATTACTTGTGTAATTTTTAAGCCCTGTTTGGCGCGAGGACCAAAATCAGGACCAAAATAATACTTAATTTAAAAAATAACAATAATAATAATAAATAATTTTTTTAATCATTCCACACAAATTATAATATAAAAAATATTATTTTA